>JAAGWO010000346.1:0-37119 GCA_013266205.1 Fusarium decemcellulare
CTGCATGCATGTTCCCTCCCCCTCGGCCTCTGAAGCTCCCCCGTCCCCTCGGAGCATAGCCCCGACTTCGATATCCTCCTCGGCCCTGGTAACCGCCCCGGGGAGGCCACGGCGAACCCGAGAAGGAGGCGTCATCCTCGGCGTTGGGATCAATGCCAAGTAACTTGGCTTCCTGTTCCAGCGCTGCGAGCTTAGCGCGCAGCATGTCCGTCCCGGACGAGGAAGCATCCTCATCCTCGCCCCTCTTGCTGGCTAGCTTCGCCTGGAGCTTCTCGTTCTCCTCGCGATGCCGGGCGAGGAGCTCCTGCTGCTGCTTCTCCAGCTCCAACCGCTGCCGCTCTATCTCGGCGCGCTTCGTCTCCCGCTCCTGGTGCTGCTTCTGCGCGTCTTCCTGCCTCCGCTGGAACTCCTCCATGTCGATCTCGGGCTCAGGTTCCTCCTCCACCGTCGCCTGGGGGTCGCCGGACCAATTGCCCCCCTGCAGGGGAGCCGACGCCGGTAACGCGTCGGCCTTGTCCTTGTACCAAAAGACCTTGACGAAGCGGTTGTCGAATATCACCTTTGGCGATTGATACGCCGCGTTGGCCGAGCCCCATTTGTCATACTTGACGATAGCCAAGTGCTTATACGGCTGCATGGACACCTCTGTGATGTTGCCGAACTGGGAGAAGAAGCCCCGTACCTCATCCTCGCTGAAGTGCTCCTCTGGAATGCTCTCCACCACAATCGTGCTCTTTGAGCGATCGTTGATAGGCCCTTCGGCCGAGAAGAGGGATCGAGCACCGCCTCTCTTAGAGCTGCGGTTACGACGGCCTCCTCGACCCCCGCGGCCGACTTCAGGTGGAAAGCCGAAAGGATTCATAGGATTGGGGGCGTTTACCAGAGCTGAATAAGGATCGTTGGGGTCATATTCTAGACGAGACCGAGTTAGTCGGATACAGCTGCGCAGGCCATCTCCCTTACCGTCCATAGAGAGGGGCATAAACATTGGCTCGTTGCCATGATCATACGGGCATGTACTTCCACGAGAGCAGACACCCTTAGTATCATAGTCCCGGCATCGACCCCTCCGCCGGGACTGATTCCTGCCCCCTCCGAAGCCCTGCTGCATAAAGTTGGGGATGCCGTACCCAGGCATGCCCATGGCGCTCATCTGTAAGAAAGCCGCCTCCATGGTCTTGGGGTCGAAGGACATGTCTGGCCGCTGGGGAAGACCGGACATGTGCCCAGAGTTGCCCCCGTAGCGTCCTCCCCTCATGTCATCTCCTCGTCCTCCGCGACCGCCCCGTCTTGGCTGCTTCGGGGCGCGTCCGCCAAACTGAGGAGCATCGCGTCCGTCCGATCCGTCGGCATCGTCGCGGTCGTGGAAGCCCCTCTTTCTCGATCCGTTCGGTGATGCGCTCTCGGGCAGAGGGGGTTGCAGAGGCTGCTGTGATTCAGCGCCGACTTTCGGGGCTGGGGGAGCACCTGGGAGGTACGACTTGTATGCGACGGCTTGAAATACGTCGTCGAGGAAGGCCTTTGGATCTGAATTATTACCCTGGGTCAGCAATTCTGCTATATTTGCTCGTGGACGGGGCGTGGCATGACGCACCTTCGCCTTCGGTCAGGAAGCCGGGAATCTCGTCTTCGCACATCTTCCTTACTACGTCGCGGTCCCCATCGTGTTGGAGGAGGGCAATGACATAGTCGGCCAGGACATCGGCGTCAGCGTCGGACCTGGAACAGCGCGCGTTAGCAAGAGGAAACACGAGATTGTTGGGAGCTACCGACGTGTCTTCGATGCGCTTGACGATCCACGCCTTGAGCAGCGGCGCATCTTCTTCGGGGAACAGCATGATTCGCTCAGGCTGCGAGACACAAGACGGGCACGTGTCGCATCCAACAGGAGAGCCAGTAGCTGCGCCGAGCACAAGGTGTTGGCCGGCTGACGTTGATGTTGCGAGGTTGCAAGACTCGAGATGCAGCTCCAATTTTTGGGTCTCTGAGCGGCTGGGCAAGTGTCGTCACAGCCGAACATTCAACAACGCGCTGCACTAGGAGGCACGTAAGAACCTTGCAAGCGGCAGAGAACAACAAGATACAGCATCAATGGCAGAAGCAATTATCAGCCGTCGTAACGACATAAAAACACAACCTGACCTTCGATTCTCTTCCTACATTCTTTCACGGCGACTGGCTAGCTTCAATACTCCGTCACTCCGTCAACCCCCACCACAATTTTTCAACATCCCAGCCCTCTTGTCACCATTTTACAACCATGTCACTTTGCAAAAGAAATCACCCACAACTTCAATCTAACGTGTTCAATTCATCAGATACGACATAACTACATAAAAGCCGAATCGAGCTTCCTCTTGGCGTTCAGCTTCAACCCGGCCACTCGACTTTTTCTTTTGGTATTCGCTCAGCATGCCCCTCCCGCGCTCAACAAGGAGCTCCTCCATGGGCTTGGGCATACATCCCAAATCTTCGTTACTAGCCGGTTGATTTCATGCGTCCATTGTGGCACGCTTTGTGGTTCCATCGGCACATTAGGAAGCCGTTTACAGCTTGTCGTAGTACTGTAGTCACGAGTTAGCACTTGTCTTTTCCTGCGCATCAGAGGACAAAAACTTACGTTCTCGACACCGGGCACCTCGACCTTGATACCCTTGCGCTTTCGCATGTCGGTGACGATCTGGCCGACCTTGCTGGTGCTGTCGAGGGGAGAGCCACCGGGCAGAATCTGCCAGTGGTCGAACACGGACTGAGGGAAGGCCTGTCCGGAGGTGGCTTGTCGGAGATCGCCGTTGAAGCCGAAGGACTCGAGAATGGGGAGGTAGGCCTTGATGTTGAACAGAGGAGTACCAGGTCGCTGCTCCTCGTTGAAGACGTGACCACGTCGTCGGGTAAGGACACCGTAGACACCACCCATGGCGTTCTCGGGCACCTGGATCTCGACGAGGTAGACGGGCTCGAGGAGAGCGGGCTCGGCGAGCAGAGCGGCGGCGTACAGGACACGACGGGCAGTGGGGATGATCTGGCCACCACCACGGTGGATGGCATCGGCGTGGAGAGTAACATCGAGGATGTTGAATCGGGTGGATCGCAGGGGCTCCTCAGCAACGGGACCCTCACGGGTAGCCCACTGGAAACCGGAGACAACGGAATCCTTGATTTCGTTGAGGTACTGGACGGCCTTGGTCTGGTCGACCAGCAGGTTGGCACCGGTGCCGTCAGGACCGAAGGTCCAGATCTTTCGGGCGTCGGTGACATCCCAGCCGAAGTCGTCGGCAAGGACACGGGCACGAGCCTTGAAATCGTCACGGGCGCTGACCTTGCCACCCTCGATGGCCAGAGAGAGCTCCTCGTCGATGGGCTCGGCAACCATGTACAGACGGTTGTGCTTGTTGGGAGACTTGGAGAGGGCAGTGATGCTGGACTTGTTGGTGACGGTCTCACGGTACTGGACGACAGGGTCCGAGATGATCAGAGGAACACCGGCGTGGTCCTCCTCGAGATCCTTAAGGCAAATCTCGAGATGCAGCTCACCAGCACCAGCGACGACGTGCTCACCAGACTCAGAGGTCATGGTCAGGACGCAAGGGTCGGACTTGGACAGACGCTTGAGACCCTCGACAAGCTTGGGGAGATCCTGGGCGTTCTTGACCTGGACGGAACGCTGAACGACGGGGGAGACGGAGAACTTCATGACCTTGAGGTTGTGGGCGGTGTCGCTGGTGGTGAGAGTACCAGACTTGAGGAGGAACTGATCAATACCAACCAGACCGACAATGTTACCGGCAGGCATGTCGTCAATGGGCTCGACCTTGCCACCCATCATGAGGACGGTTCGCTGGATAGCCTTGATGAAGAGATCGTCCTTCTTGCCAGGGACGTAGTTGGGGCCCTGGATACGGACCTTGAGACCGGATCGGACGGTACCGGAGAAGACACGACCGAAGGCGTAGAATCGACCCTTGTCGGAAGTGGGCACCATCTTGGAGACGTAAAGCATGAGAGGACCCTTGGGGTCACAGTCACGGATACCAATGGCAGCCTCATCATCAGGGGGACCCTCGTACAGAGTCTCGGCACGGTACTTCTGGGCGGTGGTGGGAGAGGGAAGGTGGAGGATCATCATCTCCAGGAGAGAGTCGGCGGCAGGGAGGAAAGTGCGCATGACAGCCTTGAGGAGCTGCTTGCCCTCCTTCTCACGGTCCTCAGCAGAGAGCTTGAGGTTGAGCTTCTCGAGGAGAGTGGCGGTCTCCTCCTTGTGGAAGTTCATGACGGCGGAGAAGATCTTGAAGATGGGGTCCAGGATGAACTGGTTGAAAGCACGCTCGAGCTGCTTACCCTCGTAGGTGCCGTTCTTGGTCCACTTCTTGGTCTTGGGGTTGAAGTAGTTGTCGCCCCAGAGACGCTCCATCATCTTGTTCTTGTCAACACCGAACTTCTTGGCGTATCGGACAGCGAACTGGCGGACGGTGAAAGCCCAGCCGTGCAGACCGGAACCGAAAGCAACGGTACCCTTGTCAGGGTAGACCTGGATATCACCGATGGACTTGTCAAGGTAGGTGGAAATGATGACGTTGACGGACTCGATGGTTCGGGAGAAGGACTGGTAAAGATCCTCCTTGGAGACCTGAAGCTCGAGAAGAGCACGGTCGACCTTGTTGATGATGATGACGGGCTTGATGCGCTCACCAAGAGCCTGTCGGAGCACAGTCTCGGTCTGGACGCACACACCCTCGACGGTGTCGACGACAACGAGAGCACCATCAGTGACACGGAGAGCAGCAGTGACCTCAGAGGAGAAATCGACGTGACCGGGGGAGTCAATAAGGTTGATCAGGAAGTCCTTGCCGTCGGTCTTCTGGCCGACAATGTCGGCGACATCATCGTCCTCACCAAGCTGGCCGAACAGGGAGATGGCAGTAGACTTGATGGTGATACCACGCTCCTGCTCGTCGGCACGCGTATCTGTCGCTCGGGCATCACCAGCCTTCGCGGTGGAGATGATACCGGCCTTGGCGAGAAGGGAATCGGTAAGGGTAGACTTGCCGTGGTCGACGTGGGCAATAACGGACATGTTACGGACATTGGTAGGCTTGTCCATAAGCGTCCGGATCTCGTCGATCGTGAAGCTGTCGGGCGGGTGAAGGCATCGCGTCAGCTCATGGACATTGGCAGTGGCTTAAGTCCGAGCGGGGTATTGAGGTTTTGTGATGGAGGGGTTGTGCTTGGTGGGCGGGCAGCCGCGAGAGGACTGCAGCACCGCGCAAGAAGCCACGATAATGATGGCCATGATGGTCATGGTGTAGATGGCGGGAGAGGGAATGAGCAGAGTCGACTTACTTGACCATCTTGGCGGTATTGATGGAATGACCTGACTATGTGTTGTGGTATGAAAATTCGAAGAGCGGGGTCGAAGTTTTCACCCCGCGATCTGAGCCGTAGAGCAAGAAGCGATTGCCAGAGGAGAAAAGGCAACGATTCGAAAGTGACGGTGGAAGAGGGACAGCTCGGGGGGGAGAAAACCACTGTCACTCTTTATGCGTCCCTTTGAAGGAGAAGGTTTGGAGGAGGGAAAGGAGGAAAAAAACCTAGAGGAGCGGGTGGAGGGGGAGGAGAAGAGGAAGATTCATTCGGCGGGCAAGCCCTGCAGAGCTGTGACGCCCAAGGTTGGACCACCCGCCGGGAGGCGGGGTCCACTCGAGTTCCAGCCCACTCACTACCTAAGCAGACGAGGGAAAAAAAAATTGGGCAAGTGGGTTTGGTGGGGCAGCAACCTCAGCACCCCGAGCGAGCAAGCACTGGAAATGGAAGCAACGCAACCCAGCAACCCGAGAGAACCCCGCTCGACGCGGACAGCAGTCTTGGGCTCTGCTGCCACTGAAGCAAGACACGCTCCAGGCCCTTTTGGAGGGGTTGGGCTCGGCCACGATAGGCCCAGAAACCCGCTAAAAATGGCCTGCTGAGCTTCTTCCCACTCGCTCACCTCACTCAGCTCATCGCCACAGTGGTTTTTTGTGCAAGAAAGGGCACCAACCCTGATTCGCAGGAGGATCTGTGAACAGCGGGTTAGAGGTTGCATTGGCATCCAATGGCCTGGGTGACTAATTATCCAAGGCCTGACTGTTTTTGTTTGCCCCTCCATTTCCAGGACGAGCAATGGAGAGCTCTGGCTGTGTATCATCCATGCTCATATGACAGCCTCCATCATGCCTCTTCATTTCTTCCTCACTCCCCGAGAGACTCACCGCGGATGATCTAAGCCTCCCTCCCATCTCCTGCCAATTACAGCGGGGATGAGCAAGAGAGCAAGAGTGGCATGGTCACAGGGATATTGGGACATGGACAAAAAGCACGGGTAGTTTTTCCATGGGGGATTGGCATTGTCCATGCCCATCCCGCTCAGGCCATGAAACCGAGCGTCCATCATCACTTTCCCCTCCTCCCCCTCCGCCCAAGAAGGCGATGAGCAACTCTCGATGACGTGCATGGCCGTTAGGTATTAGGTAGGTAAATGTGCGTCTTGGAGATGAGCCATTGCCATTGACTGCCTCTCGCCTCATGACTCGGAGTACAGCTGTCGGTCAGGTTGTGCCTTTGTCTGGTTGCTATCTTTTTTCTATATTTTTGATTATTTATTTTTTGTGCGGGTGTGGTATGCTTCTGGCTTAAAGGTCCGAAGTGGGCTGTAGCTTGAGCTGGGGAGCTCTCTCCCACCCCTCCACTCCATCCGCCCATCCATCTCGTCTCGTCTCGCCTCGCTTCGAGCTACAGTACACGCCCGCGAACCGAGAACCTCAGCAGCCCAGCCCTTTCCTTTGGGTGTCGTATGTAGCATGTAGCACAGGCCAGGCCAGGCCAGTTTCGGCCCATGTATTTCTTGGACCACAATTGCCCAAGCTGGTACCTGGCTCGCCCCATCCTCTCGTACTGTCCGTCCGTCTGTCTGTCGCTATTCTCGCGGCTCAGACCTCAGACCACCATCAGAGGTTGCCCTTCCAAGCTCCCATTGGAGGACCTCGGAGCTCATCCGGCTCTTGAGCCCGTCAGATCCGCCCACGAGACCCAATGGGATTGAATGGAAATGCCCAAGATCTGATACGGCAAGCTTCCTCATCGAGTAAAGCTGCAGACCAGCATGCAAGAAAACACCGCACACTCATCATGCTTGACATAAAAACATGAGCACAAGGTCACAATCAAATGCCTCACACGTCGTATGTTTTATTTCCGGCTCTGGAACCTCCAGCGCCCTTCTTTTATGCATGCTCTTAGACGCGGATTGGTCAGCCTCGCTTCCAATTAACAACCTCATCAGCGTTATCCACCATCAACCATCCCTTCTCTTTTGCCCGTTCAGCATGATATCAAAATCATAAACCATGTCCCATTGAAAATTCGCCTGTCAGACTCGTCTCAAGACTAATATTACCCCTTTTGAAATATAGATGCATCATGCCAGCTTTCCAAAACGCCTCGCTTGCTCGTCGTACTCGCTGTCACCGAATGACTCACTCACCGAACAAGACTCAGACTCTCACACCTTCATTATCACCCTCGCCCCTCTCATGATGACCCCAAGATGCGAGCATAAGCATCCTCAACTTCCCCGGCCAACTCCAACAATGAAACAATGACAATTTGATGCGTCAAGTTCGGCAACCGATCTCGATGCAACCCGATCCATTCAAGTGGCGGCGTCGCCTCGCCCATGTCGCGCAATTGCGGCGTCTCGATGATGGGTGGCTCCAGCGCCACGTAGTCGTACTTGGAAACGGGCACGTTGACCTCGGCCGTGATCTTGTGCTGCTCGCCCTCTCCTTGCTCCTCCTCTGCTCCTGGCACTCCCCTAATCTTGACCGCTGTCAGGTCAATCTCCTTGCCCCAGATCTGCTCCAGCGCCTTGGCATGGTTTGCAAACATGCCTCGGATATAGCTGACGCGCGAGAAGTTCCAGCCCACTTCCACCTTGCCCTCGAATGCGCTCTTGAAGATGTAACTGATCTCGTTTGCCCGTGGTTTCTGCCACGTCTCCATAACTGCCGAGACCTGTGGGACGTTGAGAATTGTGCCACCCCGTGATCCCGTTGCTCGCTGAACCACATCTTCCACAGATATCTCGCTGAGCGTCTTGGGCGCTTCCACGTTGCGAACACCGGCAAGACCGATTCGAAGCTGACCAAGCATCATCCTCAAGATGCTGTGGATGCGCCTCTGCTCCATACTGGCCGCGAAACGAGCATAGGCATTCAGCGCCTCTACCTTGAACACTTGATGATCAGAGAATGTGCTAGGGAATACACCCAAGTTGAGTGCCTTGAGCGTCACAACGACATCGGTATCCAGAGAAATTGGCGACTTCGACAAAGTGTCTTCAACCTTCAGCTTCGGCGTTGGTTCAACTGAGGGCAGGGGGTTGCGCGATGATATGGACCTCCTGCTCATAAACTTCTCGATTTCTTTTAGAGAGCTCTCGAAACTCTCTCTCCTCTCCTGAATGAGCTTCTTGACAGCTTGCCACAGGGCAATACCCTGCGCCGCTGATGTTGTCGTGCCGAAAATCTGAACTGCCTCGCCGTCGAAGATTGCAACCAGTCTATCTCCACTACCTTCGAGGCTTTCGCGTACATTGTACATCAGGAACTCCAACGAGGTGATGTCGGCCACTAAAAAGGCTTGATAGTCAAATGCAGCCTTGACGCGGAATGCATTGAAGCCTATGGAGGCTTGGATCAGGGGTGTTTCGTTGAGTGCCTCTTCTCGCTTCGGCCACTGAATGGAAGTGCGCAAGCGGAAATCTTGCAGCGCTACAAATCCACTCAGACGGCCAGTGCAGTCAACCCCAATCCGGTCGAAGCCAAGGCACAGATTCTGCTCCCAATCGGACGTCTTCTTAGAGGACACCCAGAACTTTTTGATAGCAAAGGCAGATTTGCCAATGGCTTGTCCGAGGTCGATGGTGACATCAAGAGCGGCAATGGAAATGGTTGCCGTCCACGGGAAAGCAGCAGTTGCTGCCACCTGTTGATATCGCTGCACGAGATGGCCACTCTGAGAAGTCTCAGTTGCCAGCTTCGCAACTGGGGCTGCAGGTGGCGACCGCAGCTCGCTTGGATACCAAATCTCACGGAATAGCAAGAAGTCCTGTGCTTGCTTCGCGTTGATGGACACGGCCATGGGGCTCACATTGATGATAGCCGAAACCCCGCTAGTTCCGCTAACGTGCTTACTGTTCATGAACGACAGTGTAATCGAGTCCAACTCAAAGCTTGCAGTTGACTCGCGCGAGTATACGTGCTGGATAGAGGCATGCAGCTTGGTAAAATCTCCAGAAATAGCGAAGAAGTTGCCTTGCTCCGAAGACCGCACAGTGTTGACGGTAAAATAGATGTTATCGAAGCACGTCGTGGCGGCGACACGAGCGATCGGCTGACAGCTCAGGGAGAACTCCTGTCTGCAAATACGCAGGCCCAAGTTGAGTTTGAGACGACCCAAGACAGCGCTTGGGTCTGCAGTGATGATGTTATCATCTTCCCCAGACTTGTTGGGCTTTGCTTTGGAAGGTTCCTGTTCTTTGGTTGACTCAACTTCGTTGTCGTCCTTGACTACCTCCTTCACACTTGACAACATGTCCATCACAAGTGGAACAACGGATGGATACAGGATATTGCTGGAGGCGTCAACCTTAATCTCGCCATAAAGCGACGGATCATCCTGGGCATCGTCCCTATATTCCACTTTACAGGCCAATCCAGGACTGCGGAGGACTGTTCCACTTCCAGAGTCATCTGTGTTGAACTGACCGTACTTGCCAGCGAGTGAAGGACGCCCGAAGGTCTTTGCCGAGTTATCCATGGGTCTCTTACTAGCGATGTAGACAACGGCACCAGCAAAATCTGCATCAATAAGCAAACTCTCCAGCCTCTTGTTGCCAAATATGCTTCGTTGTGGCTCTGTCTTCGGTGCTTCATCTGCCTTCTTCTCTGTTGTCACTGCTGTGTTCCACTGCGTCGATGCTTGCGCCACATTCTTCATGGAGAGGGAGATCGACTCGGCCAAATGCGCCGCGGGTACGATGAAGGCGGACGTTAGCCGCAGATCTAGAGACTCGCCCACTGCCTGGAACGCCATTCGTCGGGAAGACGCCGTTGACATGTAGGCAATATTGAACGTAACCACGGGCAGCAGTGCTGAGTGAAGTGAACGAGCGTTCATGTCCTGGCCTGGAGGGACCATCTGAACCTGGAAGTTCTCGATTGACAGTCGCGCAGATCGCCGCGTTCTTGTGCCAAATTCGAAGAGTTTGAGAGACATGACAAGATCCTCCTTAGTACTTGATTCGCCGGCGGAGCTGTCTGCAACGATCCAGCAGACCCGGATGTTTCGAAGCTCGAACTGATATTGAACAGACGCAAGCACCGAGTCAATTATGTCAACCTCATCCGGCAGCTCTTCGTCCCCATTGATCGTGATTTTTGGTTTTGACTGTCTCAACTTCCTCAGGTAATCCAATTCACGTGAGGTATCGAGATCCTTGATCTTTTCACCCATGTAACCCAGAACGTCAATGACTGTCGAGATGGTTTCTGGGGCGAGATTGCACTCGAAGTCGTCACTGCTAAAGTTGAAGGACCAGTCTTCTTTTCCCTCGTCACTTAGAGTCGAACTGGCAGAAACCATGACACCAACACCCAAACTTCCACAAGACCTCATGGAGCCCTCTCGGCCTCTGAGAATGTCGAGACCAATGTGGCTCAGATTGACGTGAAGTTCTGGGTACTTGAGAATAGGGCCGTGTGCCTCGTGTCGGTTAGACGCGTGCAAATGAGCCCTGTCCAAAGAAAAGAGAACTTGGGCCATGGGCTCAATTTCTGACTTGAGAGATGTCTTGGCAAAGACGTGGAGGCCAGCCAAAGTCAAGTGAACATTATACACGACTTGCCTCGAATGATCCGACTGTGCTGGTTCAACCACTGGTTTGGGTACGTCAATCTCATCCGAGCCAAATATTTCGGAGACGTGGCCTTGAATGATCTTGGTTTGCTCCTGTAATTCCTGGATTGCACTAGAAATCTGGGGTTTGTTCAGTGCGGTAAGCAGACTGTAGACGGCAGATGCGTCGAGTTCAACGACTTCTAGCGATGAAAGGACATTGATTTGATGTTCCGTTTGGCTCATATGGCTGGTGATGCGGCCGTTGGTTGGGGGAATCTGTAGGAGAGAAATGCTGCGAGGCTCGTTTCGGACGTTGATCTGCATCTCGTGGTAGTTTTCCTTGACGTCGAAATCGAAGATGACTTCCTTTCCAAAGTTCGCAGCAGTCGCCGCTCGCGCCACGGTTCCAGTGATTTTGTAGGTTAGGGATTGGAGGAAGGGGATTGAAATGCTGTATTCGTCAAGGAACATAGCGAGATTGACTCTAACGCTTGAAAGGCGATCCGACATCCTCTTCTGCTCCTTTGGCTCTTTTGGTTTCGATAAGTTGGCAAGTTGGCTCTTCAGACCGTACAACTGATGGATCTCGTCCCCGAAGAGACGATCAAGGACCTCCATCAGTCCAATCGGATCCTCCTTGATTGCAAAGATCAAATTCCTGCTGCTAGCACTAGCCTTGATAGTATGGCTCGACGTGTCATCAGTGTTATGAAGCTCATGCGACAAGAAGATACTTGGGTGCTTCAGCTGCGACATTCCCAAGGCGTGGGAATTGCTGTAAAGTGACGAAGTAATAGCGTTGCAGTTTAGCATCAAGCTCATAGAACTAGAGATTTCGGGACCATTCTGGTGAAGTAGTGACATCTTCAATCCATGACTCAATGTCTTTGCTTTGAGGTTGATTGTCTCCACCTCGATCGCTCCTCGCGTAACGTCCACCACCACATGAACTGGTGGCCAAGCAGCAGGGTTTGGCTTTGCTGGACGCTTTGGTTTGGGGATGACAGGCGTTGGCTGGGTTTGGCTCTGGCTCTTGCTGTAAAGCTGCAGTACATCCTCAGCCAGCTCGCACAGCTCCCAATTCAGGTTGATGCCTGCCTCAGCACAAGAGATGTTCAAAGTCGTGAGAGGAACATTGGGCTTGGTGCTTTCGCCTTGATCATCTCTACTTTCAGACACGTGTTGGTCGATCCTAGCGGCCAGATCAATGAAGCCGATCTTGTTCTGCTTCGGCCCAGGGTCAAGGACAAGCTGCAGCTCCGCAAGTCTGCAAGCTCCGAGGATAGGTAGTTGGTCATCAGATGTCGAGTTCCTTTCGCCTATCTGGCCGAAGATGTTGACTAAGATGAGTGAGGTGGCCACATCCTCCAGATCCCAGCCACGCCACTTCTGGAACGCAGCTATCACAGACTCTGCAGCGTCTGCAGGCGTATCAGTAGCGCCATTCCAGCAGTGTTGAACCAGCTGGGTCCTGGGCCGCTCGTCCATGGTTGCCCAAATCTGACGAAGCCGCATTGCCAATTTCCAAGAATCGAATGTACGTAGGTGTTCATCTGCTGACCGGAGCACAGCAGAAGGTCGGACCAAAAAGGATGGATCATTAGTCAACTCGCCCTCTTCAAGGAGACGGTAAGTGAAGTACTTCTGGCGGTTCTGGTGCTTTGCTATGGTGTCAGAAAGAAGGTGACCAAGATCAGATGCTACGGTGCCGGTGCGATGGATGAGCGAGGCCAAGTATTCGATTTTGCCTGAGGCGGTACTTCCAACCACCGATCCGATGTCCACGTCGAAGTATCTGACTTCTTTCGAGCCAAGTGACACAGTAACGTTGTCAATCTGTGCCATGACTGCAGCCTGGGGTTCCTCAAAGGAAGATTTACGCTCGGATGCAGAAATCTCTGCTGATCCTAATCGCAGTTGAAGCGATGTCCTCGAATGTCTCGTTTCGTCTTTGAAGGGGTCATCCCAATTGGTAGTCGTTCGTGTGACTAAGGCTACTTTAGAGATTGTTAAGTCATATTGGTCCTGTTCGTCTGTGGCGTATCCTGACGAATCCTCAGTAGCTGGGTTGAGGAGTCTAAACGTAGCGTTTGGCATTCGAATCATCAAGTCTCTGATCTCGCCCTTCGTTCCTCGTTCCTTTTGTAAATCGAAAATCTGAGTCATGGCGTCGACCTGAAAGGAGTCTAACAAGTCTTCCGGTTCGTTGGGTTGTAGAGCGTCCAAAAGGGACGCGGTATAGCGTATGGAAGATGGGCTAACAAATGCCGATATGCCAGAGGGGAACTCGACTACGGCGCTGAGATACGGGTGGTCCTCGCTTAATCCGTCAGGGTCAATGTCGTCTAATCCAACAGTTGTCGTATCAAACATATCGTCTTCTTCACCCTCTTCAATACTTTGAAAGGGAACCTCATCTGTACTGACACGCAATCCCTGTAGTGGGAAGTGAGGCGAAACATACTGGCTCGAGAAGGCCACAGAAGAATGAGCAAGACCCTCTCTTGCGGAGTAGTCAACAGTGGAATGGTGTGACACGAATGAGCCTCTCTGTCTCAGGGGCGGGCGATTATCTGCCGAGACAGGTCTACCATCGGGGTAGTCACCTTGTTTCGACCTTGATCGAGCCCTATGTTGGGTCTGTGCGAGAACAACACTGCCATTGCTCGAGCCAGCAAGCGAAAGAAACGACGATTTGTGGCTCAGACCTCGCGACCGCCGCGAAGCTATCGTCCTATACGAAACATCTTCATCTTCAGCTTCGAGTGAGACTGCTGGATGAGGGGGTGGAGGCGCGCATTGAGCCGGCGGGTCTACCACTTCTGGGATGAGGTCATGCAAGTAGTTCGGGAGGAGAAGGAACTCGGCACGGTGTGTGCGTTGATCTTCTCGTTGTACCAGCTCTTGCTGTATTTTTCTCTCCTCACTAAAATTGAACTTGCGTCCTATAACAGCAAGACGAACAGTAGTTCGCAAGTGAGCTTCTGTTTCCACAGGGTGATGGTATCTCGACTTTTGCCTTGCTGCCGATTCTGCGTTGACGCATGACACTTGGATGTTTGGTACGACAATGTCGGCACGCTTCGAATAGTGTGACCGTGCCCAGTCGTTGAAGTTCACGTCGATAGCGTCGGTTGACACGAGGAATGCCGCCTCGTCTACATGCAGCCATACTTGAACAGATTCGACGGCGACTCGCGCGAAAGTGATATCGTAGAATACCAGAGACGAGTACGGCACCAAGGCATTTTCAACGTCATCAAAGGAAAAGGCAACGGCCTTACCGCCCCTAGCCACCGCTACGAGAAACTCAGACGTACACTCTCCTGAGATTGTTCCAACGTCAACATCCCAATTGCAGACGTAAGCAGGCTCTGAAGGTGGTAACCCGAAAAGTTTGTGGCCAAATATCCGCAGACCATCGATGAACAGCTGAGTATTCGACGACGACATGCCTGGAGAGTCGAGAGCACCCTCAGTGCTACCCAGCGAGAGGCTCACGGGGCTGACCTCGATTTCGATCTCCATGAAATAATTTGTGAAGCGCAAGTCGGCAGAGACGCTGGCCAGTTCTCCTTGGACATAGCGGTCGGCAGAGTAAAGATTGGTCGGCAATAGGATCCTGAGATCCTCGACTTTGACTCCAAGGATAACGTCGAGATCGTTTGACTTCTTTGGAGGGGGCTGGTTTGCCGCCTCTGCGCCCGGGTTCTTCTCCTTCAGCTGGAGTTGATTTTGATACTCATCCAGCGTCCTGAAGTGAACAAACTCGCCAAAGTAGTTGTCCTTCAACAGAATGATGTAGCGGACGAGGAAGCCGTACAAGTAGACGTAAGGAGACTGGCCACGAACATTGAGAATAAGAGTATCTGTGTTTGCTGTTGATGTTGTCGCATTGTAGTTATAGCTTCCGTCCACCGCTAGGCCTTCGATGTGGCCCAAATCCCGAGATGAGAGAAACGCAGCTTGGGTATTCCACTGAGGAACCTGAAGTGCTAAATCTAATTGATCAGCACGAACGTCAAATGGAATGGCATTCTTGTTCGGTCGGAAGCTGTCGGCAGGAATACAGGCTTCGGCGGTCAAGCAAGGGCTTGAAAGGATGAGATAAGTGTTGTCCTCGACGACCGTCGCCTTGTCAATGATATTGGCCTCGTTGACATTCAGATAGAGCTGCAACGATTGCAGACTAAGATGAACGTGATACTTGAAAGGGACAAACACCAAATAGTCTGAGGGAGGGCCCGTGGTCCAGTCATCAACCAGATCAACAAGGAGGAAGATGTGGTCTCGCAGTATGAATAGCTCCATCTTCGAGCTGGTGATGTTGAAATGCCAGTTCCTAAGTGCATTCCAGGAAAGTGGGTTGGAAAGGTCGCAGGATATCCGTTGAGGACCAGATCGCCAAAGTAAGTCATGGTTTACGCTGCTCCAAAGCTCGGAACTGGGGAGATCGACGTCGAGCTTCGTGGTATAGCCGGTTGAACTAGCCAGCATATCCATGTTGAACTTGACTGATGAGTTGGTTGGAACTTTTACTTCCAACCATCCTGCAGGCCGGAGCTGGGTCGCATCCCCCTTGCTATTCTTCTTCGCTCGATTTCTCTGCTTCCGCTTTGTGGGCACCTTCTGGTGTTTCATGGGCGGTTCCTTGCCGCGCCAACGCCAATTCTTTGACTCCTCTCTGATGGGGATTCTCAAAGTAACTGTATCATCCACCTCAACGTAGAGTTGGAAGGTTGTGGCGACTCTCCAGTCCCCTGGTTTCAATGGCTTGGCAGGCGTTGCGTCTTTGCAAAGTGAAGGAAAAAAGAATCGTTGCAAATCCGCCCTTTGACGATCTGCCCACGGGCCGTAGTTCATCGTCCCTCCTTTGACAGAGAAGTTCATGCCCCAGGCCGGAGGTTCACTTCCGTTGATGTTGGTAGGAAACGCCTTCGCATTACCACGGTGGTTTCGCGCTGTAACCTTTCCCACAGCATCCCAATAAACAGTCAATACAGCTTCGGGGCTATCCAAGACTGTGGTGACCGCGGCATACTCCACAGCTGCCCAGCGAGCTCGATCGTCCCGATCGCGATCATCGAGATAACGGGTCAAACCCTGCCATTGGTTAACGCCAGGAACCTGTGAAGCACCAGTGTTCATAGCCGTCCGCGAATCAGTGGAGAAAGACTCGACAGAGCGTCGCCAGTAAGGGACAAGGTTGCGCAAAGAGTTGACAGCTCTGCGGCGGTGGTGGCGGAAGAGTGACCGCTTCGAAATAACCTCCTGGCTTTGGGTGTTGTCTCGATCCCGCGTCGCCCGAGTTACCTGGTCCTCCTTGAAGTCCTCATTGTCCTTCATCTCAATGACCGGGTGTTTGAATTGGACCTTGAAGGTTTGTCGGTAAGGGTCGGGTGTAGTGGTTTCCGTAGCGTCGACTTCCACGTCAAGCGAGTCCGCCCTAGCAACAAGGATGGCCTTGGTGTTTTCGTTGCCCATGACGGCTGCGGCCTTTTGGCATCGAAGATGCACAGGAAATAACTGGATCATGAATGGCAGCTCAAACTCGCAGCTGTGGGTATTTTCGTCATCTTCGCCGCTTCCGAGCCCTGTCGTCGTGCGCCGGTACATATAACCTCTGCGGTCATCGGAGTCCTGTTTCTCGTCCGACCCCCCTTCGCCTTGCTGGTCGAGACCACCATCATGCCCGTTCTGCTTTGTTCCTCGAGGCCGGAGTGTAGTCTCATCCTTCTCGGATATTCCACTTGAGCGAGCTTCGGGATCGTTGATCTGAGTGAGGCCCGCAAGAACGGAGTCGTATGCTGGGCTACGATTGTAGACAAACCATTCGAGGCCGATCAAGTCGACTTGGATTCGGCACGGAAGCTCGGCATTCTTCACGTCGATTGTCGGCGTCGCATCCGTGGACGGTGTCCCAGACCTTCGGGAGACGACGATATCTGCGTCGCGAACTCGTCGAAGCCAATAGCGCCATGTTATGTAGCCATGTTGGACCATAAACGTCTCGTTCTCGCCATGATACCGTAAGCCGGTAAAGAAGACTCGGCCACCTAGGAGGGATATCTGGATCGCTTTGACATCAATGTAGACTCGGTATTGGTGCCAGGTATAAGCTCGGATAGCATAGGAGACGACCGACGCAAACACTCGGTTGAAATAGAGGAGAAAGAAGATTGCCAGTATACAACATAGGGCGACGAAGATGAGGAATTCACTGCAAGATGACGCTCATTAGAACACTGAGGCAAGGACAAGGTGCAAAAGGCGTACTAGTTGAATTTCGGGGTTGGAGTGTCTCTGGCTACAACAATTGCAGTGTCGAGACCAGACAGGGTGGCATTCATGACGGACGAGGCTCAACGGAGCTCACAAAGGTCCACAGGGCAGCAGAGAGATAGGTCGCATCATCTGGAGCCAGGCGACGACTGGTTCGGGGTACGTTGGCGGGCAAAAGATGTCGCGAGGTTCCGCAGGTGAAGCATAGCAGCTCGTCGATGTTGGAGTCGGTCAGGAGCTGTCAGGTCATCCAAGAAATCACTTCAATTCGCGACGCGGCTGTTGAGCGTCTCCGGCTCGGGCCCCTGTCGGACAGCGGACGCAGGGTAGTGGAGCCACTGTAAATAGCGTCGCTGCAGTGGCCTTTGGCAATGTTCTAGGCGCCCCACACGAAATAAGCGTAGGTCGTCAGAGCTCCCTTGGTCGTGGTCGGAAAACACGGGACGTATAAGACATGCACTTGTGCTATAGCACGTCTCAAGTTATTAGTGTTTGGGCAGTTTATTTTATTTTAATACCATAGAGTAGATAGAGCTCTGTATACTACTACCAAAGCTTGATCAGCCTTGGCCTAATGTTGGGGTAAATTTGGGAGATATAGCCCTTGTAATTCAGTTGCTTGTTCCTGTGTTTTTGTCCTAGCCCCTAGCTCCCCATGAACCATTGCGAGCATTGGCTGTCCGTGCCTTGGAGCTACGCATGAAACATAATTCCGCCCCGACCTACTTTCCCGCTGCGCTAGGTCAGAAGGTACCTACCACAGGCAGCGAAGGCATCATCTGCTCGATGTTTTAGCTTCGTCGACCGCTTTGCTTGCCTGGCAGGACAACAGCCCGATCATCACGGAGCTTACATTCCGGGAGGCGTCGTCATCTCGGCTTTCGCCACTGCTGGCACTCTTGCATCCCACAGAGCTTCCACGACTTCACACCTCCCAAGCCGCAACATCATCGTACATGAGCTTGCGCAGCTCGTCAGTCATGTGCTAGGACGCGCTCGCCGATTACTCGGATACCACAACACCTCGACCGACGACCTGAACCTCACGTCGCCATGGAGGACTACATCGAGGTTATGTCCAACGGCGGCACCGGCCAGAAGCTCACCTATGCCACTACGGTGGTTTCTGGTGTCGCATCTCTGGCCGCGACAGTGCTCTCTATCGTGTATGAACCCCAACCTCTCTGCACTCAGCTTGGCCATGTGTGTAGCTAACTACAGGACACAGATCAATAATGTTGCAAGCCAAAAACTACAGAAAACCGCTTTTGCAAAGATATGTCGTCCGAATCCTTCTCATGGTGCCGATATACTCGATTGCATCATGGACGAGCATGATTTCATTGAAGGCAGCTGCCTTCCTTGACCCGATCCGCGATATCTACGAAGCATTTACCATCTACACCTTCTTCCAGTTGCTCATCAACTACCTTGGCGGAGAGCGTTCTCTCATCATCATGACACATGGCAGGGCTCCAGTACACCATCTCTGGCCGCTCGACCATGTCCTGCCCAAGGTCGATATCTCAGACCCCCACACCTTCTTGTCCATCAAGCGCGGCATTCTTCAGTATGCCTGGCTGAAACCAATTCTTGCTTTAGCTGCTATCATCATGAAAGCAACAGGCACATATCAGGAAGGTTATATCGGATTGACCTCGGGCTATCTCTGGAGCGGCATCATTTACAATATCAGTGTCACACTCAGCTTGTACTCGCTCGGACTTTTCTGGGTCTGCATGAACCGAGACTTGCAGCCTTTTAGACCAGTACCCAAATTCCTGTGCATCAAGCTCATCATCTTTGCTTCCTATTGGCAAGGCTTCTTCTTATCCATATTGGTCTGGCTAGGCGCAATACCGGATAATGTCCAGGGGTACACACCAGACAACCTCGCAGCAGCAATTCAGGACGCTCTCATTTGCATCGAGATGCCTATCTTTGCCGTGGCACACTGGTATGCTTTCTCGTGGCATGACTTCGCTGACAACAGCATTCTATCCGCACGGATGCCCCTGAACCACGCTTTCAAAGATGCTTTCGGCGTGAGGGATTTGATCGAGGACTCAAAAATTACTTTCCGCGGAGACAGCTACGGTTACAGGGTGTTTGATTCGGGCGACAAGGTGATGGCTCACGAGGATTCCAAGTCCCGTCTTGCCAGGCTAAAGGAGGGCATGCGGTACGAACGTGGCGGGAAAGGGAAATATTGGATTCCCAAGCCCGGCGAAATCAACTCTACGACTCCTCTCCTCAGGTCGAATGGGGAGGCGAGTAACAATCGCCCGGACCAGATCAACGAAAACACGCATGGCACCTTTGATGAGCCTGAGTTGGATGCCGATGAGGACCGTTTGTACGATCAAGCTCGACAACTCGAATATGGCGATTGGAACGTGAGTGGAACAACCAAATGGTTTTAATCTTGTCTGACATCATTTAGTACCCCGTCATTACAGCTAGTGAGCCACTCAGAGAACGGTATCGGTCTCCTGGAAGTTTTGGAACGAGATCCCCTGCTTTCGCCAGCCCATCCGTCAGATCGCCCGCAATAGAGACGGCGCCTTCAACCAGCAAAGGCAAACAGAGGAGCAGAGAGCCCGCTCCCGCACGTCCTCCTGCGCCTGAACCTCAACCTGAACCTGTTGTTCCGATCAAAAAGAAGAAGAAACCCAAGAAGGCAGTCAAACATGAGGAACCGGATCCATCCAAGCTTGGCTTGGGGAAGGGTCCTCCCGCTCCCGCCGAGGCAAGCAGAACTCGCGGTTACGATGGGGTGGACAGCCCTGTCAACGAAGAATCCAGAGAGTGGAGTGGTGCTCAGCATGAATCACAACCCCACGGTTTTATGTCGAATTATCAGTCGAATTATCGGATAGACGACAATGATGACTTCCAGAATGTTTGGGGAAGAGACGAAGAATCTAGGTAACACGGCTGCTTGATTATACCAGATACCCTTGAGTCTACTTAGGTCGGGTATAGACTTGGGAGCATAGCACGGAGTTATGGTTGTTTTGCTGTACATCAACTCAGAGGAAGATAGGTACCCAGTACCCGTTGTATTCTCATGGACAGGCGTCTCAGCTAGGAAGAATCGCATTGAAAACGATCGGGGTTCATGAGCCTTGAGGAACTGCTGTCTGAAAATATGATGCCTTGTTACACAACACCACGACAAGACTACTCTCAAAGATGGGTTCATCACCCAGATATCTAGACCACACACGTCCCATTTTAGACTCCCCATTTTATATATCAACGCATCTTATGATACAACTCCGTTTTTCAATCGTCAGTCATTGCTCAAGCCCAGGTCAAGCTGAACACCTCTGCTCCCGGCCTGGAGATGCCGACTTCGGTCTTTCCATCCTCACTTCGCACGCTCGTAGGGATCTTCTCTCCCTTTCTTTCTAGCACAATCTTCTTTTCCGAGACCTCGGGCAGTTTGTAGAACCGGCGCCCATTGCGACTAAAGAAGCCCTCTAGTTTCTCTTGGGTAACGTCGGTCTCGGCAATCACGCCCCTCTCGATGGCTTCTTCGAGACCTAGGAGGACGAGCTGCACCACATATGGCTGGGTGAAGACACCAGCGGGCGCCTTGCCCTGCTCGGCTGAGGTCTTGGACTGGAGGGGGTGAGGAGCGCTATCGCTTCCACTAAAACAGAGATGTTAGATAGGATGTGGCGCTAAGTAAAGAGCAAATGGACTTACAAGAAGAACTTGGAGTCGCCGCTGATGACAGCCTTGACCAACGCGTCCCTATCAGTAGGCTTTTTGGGGATAGGCTTGCAGAAAGCAAAGGGGTCACAGCAGGCCTCGTGAGAGGTGAGGTAGAGATGGTGAGCGGTGATGGTTGCTATCGATCAGGTCAGATATGAGGTACACGAGATCAATTGTTGGGATCATACCGCCAACAGTAGGACCGCAAGCCTTGACAGCTTCAACAGCAGCGGCCGTAGTACAGTGTTCGAGCTGTGAGATGACATGTTAATTGCCGGGTAGCAAGCAGTTGGAGCCAATGATGAACATACCACAATGCGAAGCTTCGGGAATCGCTCATGTAGCTGCTTCAGGGTAGGGAGGAATGCTTCTTCCAGAGTTGTGCCAGCTGGCGCAAGCGACTCAAGCACCTCGCCGTGAATGTTCAAAACTGCCCAGGGAAAAGTTCTTAGCTTTAAGCTCCTCATATTTATCACGATCATAGCCAGACTCGGCAACAATTGAGACAGCACCAGCGAACAGAAAATGGGCGGCAATTCTGCTGTTTAGCACGAGTCACATACTAATTCCGTGCTTCTCCATAGCAGCAAAAGTATCGTAGAAGGCTGTGATGTCTGAAACACCGCTCTCAGAGTTGGTGGTGACGCCTAGGTGGTGTAAGTGGTGGGTCTGCAAATGTGGAAGAGATGTCCGCATACCCTGAGGGTAAAGCTTGACGCCAGTGATACCGGCGGCGGCAGCTTGAGCGATAACATCGGGTGTGATGGAAGGATGAAGCTATCACAGTTAGAAGGAGTCGATACATAAGGCGGTCGAGGACTGACATAGAGAGACATGAGGAAATGCACATCTTTGGTGATGGCAGTGAGCTTGGACTTGTACTCGAGGACCTACAAATTGGTTAGATATTCATAGACTATTGACACACCACATATTTGATGCTAGTCCACACGGAGTCTAGGGGATTGTATGCTCACCTGCTCGACGGAAGTAAGAGGAGGCAACTGAACACTCAAGATTAGCAATTTGAGCAAGGACCATTTGAAGTTTGGCCTGGCATTTCCCAGCCGCTAGCTAAATCACCCAAACACAGTTTCATAGCAGCCCACATACAAGATTAGGCATTCTAATTGGCGTCTATTAGCTCTTTCAACGTTCTCTTGTTCTAGGATACAGATTCCATACACAAATGCCGTATCAACTCCACCTTTACGCACAGTCGGGACAACTAGGTCCATCAGCTCCCCCTGGCGCAAATGAACATGCATGTCAGCCGCGGCCGGCAGCTCAAGTCGCTGAATGTTCTTCATTTTGAAAGAATTGAGAAGCGCAGCCGTGAATTGTTGGTGCAAATCGCGACTTTGAAAACCCTTGTATTCAAGCAAGACAAGGATATGGTAGCGGGGTGATGATACGCTTTTTTTGTGAGGCAGCGAGGACCCCGCGATTGATAAGGCTGATGACTAAGCTGCAGATTTTCCTGATCGGAGAATTTCTACCAGTCACGACACTTCGCCTCCTCTCGGATTATCCATCAACCGACTTCTTCGACAGGCGGTGAGAAATTTGTCGGTCTGGGAAGGCAGTAAAGTCCACGGCGAATCCCCATCACCAATTCCGCCAGCGCTACGCTACGACTTGCGTATCTATTTCTGAAGCGACTGGACATCTAGCTTTGGTTTTTGGCGGAATCGGCGTACTCGACGCCTTGACGGATCAGGTTGCGGGCCAGGCGCTTGCAACTACGCCCGGGACCGCGCAATGGGCCGCAAGCCCAATCCTCTCATCCTCGAGTACTTCGTCCGAGGCCCCAAGCTCAACGACAACAGCAACCGGTATCCGCACACCTGTAAACAATGTGGCGAGAACTTTCCCAAGGGCAGGATCGATAGCTTGACGACACACATCACCAAGAAATGTCCTGCAATATCCGAGTCGGATCGCATGCGAGCCTGCCTCGAGCTCCATGGCATCACCAATGCCCGTGCAGCCCCCGAGCGACCGCCTCCTGACGCGCAGACGAACGGCCAGCCTGCAGACGCCCCCAACCTTCCCCAGGGGTGGAGCGCCCTCGAGACCCTTGCAGAGGCCTCGCGACAGGTCGATTTGAATGAGAACAACCGTAGTCAGAGTGCACAAGGTACCGCCGACCCCGCCGACCCCGCCAATGTCCAGCATGTTCATGATCGTTTCGAACTCCACGAGCAATTCACTCTCGACAACCCCCCAGTTAGCTACGAGAATCGATCACAGCAGGGTAACAACAGAGGTGAGTCACGTTGCGACCCAGTCGTTAGGACTTGTACTGACCTTGTATTGCAGGTGTGGTCCAGCAGCCGCTCCCTGGACCCGAATTGTCGCCCGAAGAACGACTCCAGGCTTTGCTACCCAACAGCGTTGCTTCCCCAGATGCTTCCAACATATCCGTTGCTGTTGCCGCTACCGCTCGACTGAACCCATCTCTTCTCGACCCTCAGCTAGTCCACGAAAATGGTTCATCAACTCCGCCGCCGACTGTTGACATGTCGCCCCCCGTTGAAACCTCTCCCAGTGCGGTAACTGCTCCTGATGGGGGCATGTCGCAACCATGGGGCGAAATGACATACTTGGCTACCTCCTCCCCGGTCCCTATTGTACACGATCACCCCCCAGCGCCCATTCAGATGAACCGAGGTGGCATCCGTATGGACACGGGTGACGGACAGTTGAATGGGAGACCTCGACATTCCCGATCTCGATTCACTGCGGCGCGGCGCAAGGAGGTCCAGGAGGTCCGGAAGATCGGCGCTTGCATCAGATGCAGAATCCTTCGCAAGAACTGTGGGAAGGGAACGCCTTGCGACACCTGCCGAAAGGTGTTGGCACCTCGTGTCTGGAGAACTGGCTGCGTACGGACAAGACTCCAAGAGCAGCTCGACTTGTACTCAGCTGGCGTTCAGGTTGTCTTGTCGCAGAATCGAATCAACCTCTTGAAAAATCAGCTCCAGATGACCCACGATGGCACCGTGATCGAAGTGTCTCACTTTCCTGAAACCGGCAAAGTTATTGGCCTCGAGGCCTTGGTCGCGTTGTTAGAGCCTAGTGAGACTCAGGCCGCGGCACGAGGAAGCAAGGACACATTCTGGCAGGTCATTATGATCGATCAGGATAAGGAAGATATTCCGGGTAAAGTGGAGGCTTATATGCGCGACGTTTTCCACCTCTTCATTGAGCGCGAACCCTCCAGGCTTATGCGTGCCACGCTGGAGCTTGCAATACAGCAGCTGGCAGAAGGCGAGGATGATTTGCTCCGGAAATCGCTTGAGCTCTGGGGCTTGGTCGAGAGTATTGACCGCGAGCGACAGTGGAACATTATAGAAAAGCCCGCCAGTGACGGAGAAGAACCCAGACGTATCCAGGAAGCAGAGAGCGAGAATGACGCCGATATCTATACGACGATTTGCATGCAGCTCAACGCAGCGGCGGAGAGAAAGGCTAACAATACCTCCAAGGCTCTACTCAGCGGCATGCACCGCGTTCTTCAGGACAGCAAAGTCAAGGTCAACTTCAAGATGTACCTCACGGCGCTCATATTCCTGAACTGCCTTGAAAAGTCGACATGGGCTTTCAAGGCTTGGGAGCAGGATCACCTCCGCCCCGGCTGGCCTCTGGAGAGGGACCCGAGCGTCTTTACCCAGCAGGGCGGGAATCTTGCAGGCCTGCTGAAGATGCTTCTGGCTATTCGCAAGGCTCTGCCGCAAACTATTCGCCTTGCATCAGGAAAGCTAGCAACGTCAGAGCAAGATCCTCTAGTTGTAGCTTACTTCCAGGACCTTGATCTAGATTGTACGTATTGTTACTCTTGAAGACTTTTTCCAAAATACTAATATTGACCCCTAGATGACGCGATTCTAGCCCGCCAAGAAGGGTCTCAATTCTCGCCCGCAGACTCTCGATCTCTCGAGATGATGTTTTGCTCTCACCTCCTCATCACCTGATCGTTATCAACTTGTTAAAATCGACCCCAAAAGGAGGCAAACAACAACAAAAGCGCAACCCAACTCGGCACGTCGTAATAACGTTGCTAGATGTTCAAGGCTTGCGCAAACCTGACCCGACCTTACCTTTCGACCGTTTAATGGCTAATGACTGGATGGAAAAAGCAACGATTCTACTTTCTCTTTTCGACGCTGATACCACATCATGATGTATGGACGTATGTATGACTAGGCGTTTTGGCCTGACTCTCGGGGAGCGGAGATGAAAAGCACATTATTAAAAGGCCATATTGTTATTGGAATTGGCGTTAGGGTATAGACAAAGCAAGATACCTCAGGGTCTTGACAAAGAGATCAAAAGTTTTTTTGTGGTTTCAAAAACGGCATTTCCATTTTGAATCGCTCATACTCGCTCTATGTGTTCTCAAATCCTCAAGTACTCTTATCGAGACAGCTCCTACATCTCTAGTTCGTGCTCTACTACGATCGGGTCTCCTTCTCTTTCTCATAATTCGGCACAACCCATGCGATTCCCGAGTTGCTGCTGGTCGAAATGCCGCTATTCGAGACGCCGCTGTTTGAAATACCACTGTTGTTCCTGCTTTGCCCGTGACCCGGCCGTTTCGGCTTCTTGAAGCACGCAAACTCGTTCTTGCTCGCATCCCTGAGCCTCTTGAGCACGTTGCGCATCTCAGACAGCTCACCCTGTAAGCGTGCGCGAGCCTCGTTATCGGTTCGTGCGTCGAGTTCCTGGTAGATCTGGCTTTGCAGCTCTGAGGCACGCTCGGAAGTGTAGTGACTTAGTGTCTGGGCGACAAACTCGACGTCCAGGGTGGCTTGCATAAGGGCTTCGAGGGAGTAGCGCGGTCGGCGACGGAAAGCCTCGAGAAGTTGCACAGACGTTTGCTCGAGAAGGAAAGACAGCACGTCTACAGTTAGGGCTGGTGCTGTGGTCGAAACCTGAGAATGAACAAGGACCAAGGTAAGAAGAGCCTCATAGACGTAAGGTTTTGCTGCCTGGGTGCGCTGGCCTTGACCAGGTGCCCAGTCGGGAGCTGAGACACCAGATTGAATAACGTCGCGAAGCTTTTCGATTGACTGCTTCGTGTAAGATTGAAAGAGACGCTCATGAATTTGTCCGAGGACTTCGCGGATCTTCTTGGACTCATCAGTCAGCTTGACGGAGAAGGCGTTCTCAAACTGTGAGTTGAGACTTGGCACGACCTGCGAGCGCAATGATTGGAGGTTGCTGAGTGTCATGAGCATGCGGATATTCTACGCAGGATTGGTCAGTATACTGCAAACTGTGAATGATGACGCGAGTATGCTCACCCTGTCTCCTGAATCCAACGCGCCCTTGCCAGCCATTGAAGGCGCTACAGCTGACGCAAGCGAGCCGTCGTTATCAATGGACCAGTCGTCTTCGGTCCTCTTCAGAGATCGCTCGGCATTTTCAACCATACCACTCAGGGCCTTATACAAGGTGGTAACGTATTGGCTGCGGACCATCTGAAGCAATTTGGTCGGAGGTGGCAAGACAATATCTCCCGCTCCCGGCTTGGACATGGCATCAGAGATATATAAGATCTTCTGCATTCCCGACAACACCGCACCCTCAAAGGCAGCAAAGCTCGCTGGCATTCTTGTCACATCACCTAGTTCAACCGAGCGCTGCCAATCCTCAACATGCTTGATGTTCTCGGCATCGCGGTTCCAGGCAGCACATAGCGCTGTGACACAGCGCTCCCGTGAGCCTCCAACCAGAGTTTTAAGGTGCTCCAGAACCTGGCTATCCCCTGCAGCGACAGGTCCGATGCTCGCCATGTCAGATGCCCCTGAGCCAACCAAGGTCAGCATTTTGGACAGATAGTGAACGCCGCTGATGGAGTTGGACCAGGGTGGCCAGAAGGCGAGCTTTTCCCATGCCTCGCCCCTCTTGGGCGACGGGGGAGGTAGATTGTTGGGGTCGAAATTGAAGCGAGGGTCTCGTGTCGCGCTTGGTGTCAGGCCCCCTGACATAGGTGTTGGTGGTACAGGAGAATTCGGAGATGGGGGCATTGGTGAGAATAGCAATGAGACATCCTCGGGAGGCATGTCCACGAAGAAGGCAAAGACGTGCTCGCGAAGCATGTCCACAAGCTCCACCGCTCCCTTTCGCAACTCGCTGACACTTTGTGGTGAAAGGTCATGATGGTGTTGGGACTCGCCAAGATAGCCAACCGGAAGGGTCGCTTGGGCCTTGCCGCTGATGAAGCCTTGCACTGTCTGCCAGAAATCCACCACCTCGCCGAGGACGCCCTGAGATGATAGTAAGCTGTTCAAAAATGAGAGCATCTTCTCCCACAGCTCAATCACATCAGGAGAGTCGAATGTCAACGGCTTGCCCTCAATCACTGGTCGACCGAGAGATCGAAGGTGCGCTGCAATCGTGTTGGGATTTGGCTTATCGCCGCTGGCCAGCCTGCGACGAAGGACCTCAATCTCGACCTTTGAGCGGTCTGCTGTTGACTGGATCTTGCCCTTGAGATAGTCGTAACGACTCAACAGCCAGACCCAGATGGGGTTGTCATCCGCACCCAGCTCCAGGAGTAAGCTAATGAGCTCCATATGCTGGTCTTGTGCCCGGCCAGTCATGGTCTCCGACTTGGACGCCGCGTGGAGGGTGACGAGCCTCTTCCAGATGTCACGCTTGAAGGTGCGGATCTGCTGGTCCACGTCATGCCACATACGTCCCGCTATCAACAGCTGGTAGAGCTGTGGCTCAGTCGGGGCCCCTCCTCCCAGGTCCTCGGATAGTCGTCGTGCTTGATCTGCAATCTTCCTAGCCTTGGTGAACTCATCAACCAGCGATTCGTAGTCCTTGCGTTTGATGCTGTCGGCGATCGCTGTGCTTAATTCCACATAATCCTTGAATCTAGTCAGGTGGTTCGACACGGTCTTGAGGTTTTCCTCCTTCTCCCGACCTCCCAGAGCAGGACCCCAGACATCCTCAGCTTTCGCCGAGACGTCCAACAGCGGGGCTTTGATACCCAAAACACCATACTCACTCTCCTTGGTCAGCGCGTTCTTTTTTCGCGTATCAGTTACTGAAGGTGAATTCAAGGGGTTGTTGAGCCCAAGCCCAGGGCCTATACTATTCCGGAAGCTACTGCGACTAGCAGCGCGGGAATGGCCGCGGGCACGGGAGGCGGGTGGTTCAGCACCGCGATACTTCATTTCCTTATAGACATTGTCTATCGTAGCTTTCGCTCTCACGAATCTCTCAAAATTTGTCTCGACTAGAACCTTGAGTGAAGCCGATTTCTGGTCAATGGATTGCGAAAGAACGTCGAGGCCAGTTAGGAGGCTTCGAGTGTCTGCAGTCGCATGCATCTGAGAGAGGAAGAGCGCAGGAGAAAATGAGGTCGAGGAGAGTAGAAATCGGTTTCCTAACGAATCACAACAAGTCAGCCTACACTCAATATCCCGACAGCCCTGCAGTAACAATTGCCGTAGTAACATACGTAACCGGTGATCATCTTGAACTGGTACACCGAGATGCTTCAGCGTTCTGACGACGCTATCTGTCGTTCCTAGCGGATCTGGTTCATCCTTCTGCACCAGATTACTAACACCGCCTGCGCCGCCTTCCGAGCCTGGGACGGTGCTTCTTCGTTGGCTCACAGCTCTCTCGAGCGCCTGGTAGCGGGACTGTCTTCGTTGTAGCTTGGTGGTCTTCTCGCCTTCCTCCTCGTCAGACTCTTCCAAGTCTTTCTCGACAGGCCATTCTGAAGGATACAGTGTGGGAATTTGATAGAAGTCGAGGATTGTGCGTTCGGCGTCGGCCATGGTGACGGTGATAGCAGAGCGTTGGCCTCGAGGTGGGACAATCAGGGGACACGGCGCATGCTCGTTTCGTGGGGTCGGGTTGCGCCCGCTTGGCGCAAGCAGAAGCGGCTTTTCTGCTAGACACGGAATTCGCGACGGGCCGTGGTGGTTGTTCGTATCTGTAGACTGGCTGGTTGCACGGTCGTATGCGAAGTTTGGGAGGTGACTGTTTTGGAGATGCAAAGCTGGTGTGAGCTGTACATAGGTAGCTACCTCTTGTGCATGTGCAGCTCAAACGCTCCAGCCTGACGCGGGCTGTGGCATGGTCGCTGTGGCTGAAACTCCTGTGACGTGCATGGTCTAAGCGCGCTGTGGCTAGTGGGGTTCCGCGGCTGATGAGGCGCGACCGCCCACCGGCCCCTCGTCGGCTCGGAGAAGCCTTTTCCTTTTGGGGCTTCGTGAGGGAAAAAAAGGTGTTATGCGGAAGTCCGGCGGCATACGAGGCTTAGCCGAGAGAGAAAATCGCGGAAAAGTGGAGGTCAGTGGAGATGTGCGCCACAAATCCCTTGTCCTACCCACAATTGCCCGTGGCTCGCGGTGGCTAGTGGTCGGTTGCAGCGCAGTTTGGGCTGTCAGTGTGGCTCGTCGGGTCGCTGCATTGGCCATTGTGCTCATTGCCCTGAGAAACTTCTCCAACTTTTGGTTGCAGTTATTCTTTCTCTCTCTGGTTTCTCTTCCTCCTCCAATAACCTCTTCCTCTTCTCACGCCTCAGGCCCTCTCCCCTCCTCCCTCTTGTTTCTTCTGTTCGAGTTGCGGCAGCCCGTATAATTACTCTGCTCGTCTTTTCAAAATGCTGGCCATTCGAGCTCTTCAGACTCCTGCCGCCAGGCATGCCCTGCGCGCAGCTCCCCGCGCTGCTACGTCGTGGGCCGTCTACGTATGAGATCACCACCACGCCTCGCCCAACTTTTTGGCTCGCGGGGCGCAACCACGCCAATCGATATTTTTACTGACTGCCTGTGTAGAACCGATGCTACTCGACCGCTGGCGACAAGGTGGCCAAGTATAACGGCACCAAGGATGCCAATGTACGTTTTGCGCTCCCTCATAACACAGCCTTTTTGGATGATCCTAGCGTTCGGCTGGGCCGAGCATGGTGCCGAGATAAAATAACTCAGTCACGATGCTTGGCCACAGCCTCAAGCACAATCAACTGTATGCTAACATGATGCGCAGGGCAACTTCCTGGTCAGCTTGATCGAGGGTGACGGTATTGGCCCCGAGATCTCTCAGTCCGTAAAGGACATCTTCGCCGCCGCCAAGGTTCGTCATGACAACTCGTATAAGTTGCACCCGCCAGCACAGCGACAATGCTAACATGACGCCTTCAGACCCCCATTGCCTGGGAGCCTGTCGACGTCACCCCCATCATCAAGGACGGCAAGACCGCCATCCCCGACGCCGCCATCGAGAACATCCAGAAGAACAAGATTGCCCTCAAGGGTCCCCTCGCTGTACGTTAACCCGAGCGCAAATCCGTCGCATCCGGCCCACCGCCGAGACCTTCATGTCTAACAAGTTTCTCTAGACCCCCGTTGGCAAGGGCCATGTCTCGCTCAACCTGACCCTCCGACGAACCTTCAACCTCTTCGCCAACCTGCGACCCTGCCGGTCCGTCGCCGGCTACGAGACCCCCTACGACAACGTCGACACTGTCCTGATCCGAGAGAACACTGAGGGTGAATACTCGGGTATCGAGCACGTTGTTGTCGACGGTGTCGTCCAGAGCATCAAGCTCATTACCCGCGAGGCCAGTGAGCGTGTCCTGCGGTTCGCCTTCCAGCATGCTGAGTCAATTGGCCGCAAGAAGGTTCGCGTCGTCCACAAGGCCACCATCATGAAGTTGTCAGACGGCCTCTTCCTTAAGGTCGCCCAGGAGGTGGCTAAGGACTTCCCCGGCATTGAGTTCGACGCCGAGCTGCTTGACAACAGCTGCCTCAAGATGGTCACCGACCCCACCCCCTACAACGACAAGGTTCTTGTCATGCCCAACCTCTACGGTGACATTCTCTCCGACATGTGCGCCGGTCTTATCGGCGGCCTAGGTCTCACTCCCTCGGGCAACATTGGTGACGAGTGCTCCATCTTCGAGGCCGTCCACGGTTCCGCCCCTGACATTGCCGGCAAGGGCCTGGCCAACCCCACTGCCCTCCTCCTCTCCTCTATCATGATGCTGCGACATATGGGTCTCACCGAGCACGCTGTGCGCATCGAGTCGGCCATCTTCGATACCCTTGCCGAGGGCAAGGCCCTAACCGGCGATCTTGGCGGCAAGGCCAAGACTCACGAGTACGCCCAGGCCATCATCTCAAGGCTGTAAATACCCAGTTTAGATACCTGCCACCTGGCCCATGGGGTGTATGCGCGTTTTTTCTTTTAGGGTAGTGTCCATGTAAAACAGTACCAAACCTAGATTCAGGCACGGCGAAATGATTACGGAGTTGTTCCTTCATGCGGACTTGGAAATTGCTGATGAGAACCGGCGGTGATACGTGGAGCTGCCTGGCTGTCTATGTGGTGGCAGTCTATGGAGGAGTCTGCTCAGGCACATCGATATCACGAAGTAGTTGATGCATGAAAATTATTATTATCATAAAAGTACCCCATGGACTCTTCGTAGGAATTGTTACTGAGAAAGATAAGACCCGGGATTATGAATGGGGAAGACTATTTAGTGTTGGCATGTAAGTTGGGTCGGCAATCTACGGTATCATTTCATGAACAGTGCATGTAACGGCGTTACCTCAGCAAACCCTGTGGTCCTCTTGGATCTTACAATAGCTACCTGCCCTATTAGGAGCATGTCCGGCTTTTGGGACCCGTAGAATCTATATCAGTTTTGTTATCAATGTTGGTTGCACCTGGTCATGCTTCAGGTCACGCGAGACAGCAGACCTCAAACGCTCAAACACATAGCAACGGCTACACGTTGATTTCCTCTTGCTCAATGTGTCATGTCTATTCAACCAAGTCCCCCGTTGTTTTAGAGTAGCACGGGTTTCTACGAGAGGCGTGGAGTCGCATCAAGCGTCTCAGTCTACTCAGATGCACCGTCATACCCCACATCATCCACCTTGTAACCGTCAACTTGTAGTTACGCTCGACATGATATCCATTAAGAAAACGTCGCTTCGTCACGTACACAAAGGCCCAGAATCACCGCTTTACCGTTCCTCAGTGTGCCCAGCTGTCCCATAGATCGCTGCTCCTAGCCCAAAACCCAGCACAATGTTCATGAGCCATGTACGCCTTTTTCCCATCATGGTTTCGCAATTATCCCAAGTCCTCCCTTTCAAATGTCCATCTAACCATGCCACTTCACAGTCGGCCAGTTCGAATCTCCTTATCAAAGATCTTGACGCCCCACACCTCGTAAAACTGCAGGACTCCAACCGTCTTAAGGCGAAGCCGCCTTCCACAGTTTGACGCATCGTCGTCATCTTCATCGCTCTCGCTATCTGAGCCCCAGGATGGCAGCACGGGGAGAGCACTATCATTGTGATGCGGGTTCGCAATGGCCTTTTCCTTGCCCTTGTCTCTTCTCTTGACTCCTTCCTCGGGGGTATCCGAGGGACGAATGACCCGGTCGAGCCGGTCGTCTTCCATTGCGATCCACTCTAGCTTCAGCTCGGGATGATGAGAGAGGTTATCCACGATAAAGTTGAGGATCTCGCGCATGACCCATATGCATGTGTCATTGTTTCTGAACCGAAGGATATTAATAGCTCGAAGGTTGATCAACCCAGCAAAGTATTGCATGAAAGCATGCTGTAATCCACGTTAGACATATTCTTTTAGCGTTTCTATTATTATACTTACCACTGCATGGATGTTCATACTTAAGGCCAGTTCTTCGAGCTGTACTCCGCGATTGCAAATGAGGATCATAGCCTTTTGGTTTGCATCCCAGCCCGAGCTATTAGACTCGTCCTTGATCATCAACCTTTTCAGTGTAGGCATGTGTCGTTTGAGCACCAGTCGGCGGATTTGATCAATCGTAACAGTAGTGCGAGGCGCGAAACTCTCGGGCTTGTATTTGGCGCTTCGTTCCAACATAAAAAGATCGTGTAGTTCCTCAAGCTGCGCCATGCAGTTGAGGAAAGCAGTCGATACGTTGTCAGTAAAGACGCTCCTTAGAGCCAGCGGATGGACTTTGTTCTCCTTGGAAAGCAGAGTCCAGATCGGACCTTGGTTCCCTACGTTGAGGAGGGTAAGGTTCTTGATGCACCTAAGGTCAAGAGCCCTCGATAAGACGGATGCTTTGACTGGGATGAGGTGAACCCCTAATGTCTCGAGACCGATTCCACGCGTATCCCGAATGTACTCGTCGATTGACCGCCGCACGGAGTCAACGTTATCCTCCGTTAACTTGTTGGGCAGCTGGCTCTGTACGATTTGAATTTCAGCCTCGGCCACTTTGATCTCGTGTCGAATGTCGTGGATCGATTTGCTGAGCTCTCTTAGCTCAGCTTCCGCATCTTTGAGCTGACTTAGAGCCGATCCATTACCCTCAGCGCGCAGTGCCTTGAGCCTCTTGACAAGGACATCGGTTTCGACTTGCAACTGAAGGAGATTTGAGAGCAGCGTCTCGTAGTTCGATCGCTGTACTTGCAGTGTCATATAGGCTTTGTTGAGCCTGGGCGTTAAGTCCGTAGCAGCAGAAGGTTTTGCAGTCGCCTCTGAGGAAGATCCTGCTTCTGACGTCTCTTGGAGCTCGTTTTGGGCCGCCACTTCGGGTTGCTTGTCATCGGAGTCCTTGACTTGCTCGTCGGATTCCTCGTCCAGGTCCTCGACAGTATCGAGATGCTCAATTTCAATGTCGTCCGGAGATACCTCATCACTGGGATTCTTGCCTCTGGATCGGTCCGGCAAGTCCAATGAGTCCTTTATCTCCGGGTTTGATGGCCCGGCCTGTTCAGGCTGTTGCTCCTGCTGCTTCTGCTCCTGACCATCTTTGGGGGCCGCCGAACCACTACCAGATGGTCCATCAGACCGTTGAGAAGCCAGTTCGCAAGAGTCTACATATTTCCTAGCTGCTTTCGCTATCACATCCAGAATATCCTGTTGGGTGGTAGAAAAGTCGCGGGTGCCGTTGATGTGCGACATCAACCTAGTGGATACGTTGCGAATGGACGACACAAACTCCTCGCGAGGGTCTTCCGACGTACCGTTGACATCAGTCGCTTGACCATCTTCCTGGTTACACGCAGCATCTCGAGGGCTCTGGTGCAGTATCGTCTTCTTGGCAATGAAGGGTTCGACGTCGAAAATCCTCCCCAGGATAGCTTCTTGAAGCTTGCGCTCTTCTTGTGAGCGAAAAGTCTTGGCAGGGCCACTGGCATCGAAACTTGTACTTTGCGAGGCAGGCACAACCTGGAATTCGTCGTCGACGTCGGAGTCATCTGGGTCGGAATCAGGCGGCGGTCGCCTAGCTTGCAGTGCCAAAGAATCCGAGAGAGAGAGATGCAGCTCGGTCAGTGTAGAGGATGAATTCCTAACGCAAGCCTTGAGCTCCGTCACCAAGTCAAGATTGTCAATGTCGAGGACGGAAAGACTTTTTAGTTTTTTGAATCCCGAAAGCGTAGGGGGCTCCTGAACCATAGATCCCCGTTTTCCTGCTTTTGACTTGAGAAACTGCTTCGAAGCTGGGAGCAGAGAAGGGGGCGATGCGCTCAATACCGGCGCAGAAGTCACACTGCCGGCAAGCGGGGCCGAGAAGACAGGAGGGGGTGGAGGTGGAGGAATATCGGCCCAGTGGGTTGACACGGGGGGCAGGTCATCGAGAGCTAGCGGAAGAGGGGGCGGCGTGATGTAATACGTCTCCCCAGCTTGCATGCGAATATGGAATTTCGTCAATGTCTTGATCTTGTGCAATTCTCGATAGACCGGCCTGCTAAGTTCAACCCGGATGTTCCACCTAATAGAAGTCAGCAACCAACGCCCGGGAGGCACCAAGGGAGGTCTGTCCTGGCGCATACCTGAAAGTCTCGAGCGATTTGGCTTTCTTTAGGGTCAGGTATAGCAGGGTATTCAAAAACTTGCCGCAGCTAGCACTGTACAGATATGGCTTGTACGCATGTTCGGCCTTGACGCCCGTACTGACAGTGTCCATGGATAGTTCCCTGAGGTGCTTGGCATAGTTGTATTCGCTGGTAGTGAAGGTGTCAAGGCCCCCTGCGAGTCCGTCGATAGGAGACTCGAACCTCACATCGTCATCGTCGGGGAAAAGGATGTTGAAGCTGCGGTACAGCTGCGCAGAGGCGAGCTCGTGGAAGTGCCGGGAGACTAGCGCACAGCAGATGAGGTCCGACTGAGAGCACTATGAGGGTATTAGTGAGATCACATCACATCACATGTATCCATCTAGGGTGCGAACATGGGACAAGATCTCCTGCTGGGTCTCTGCTGGGAGATCCAGAAAAGAGAGCGCGCTCTTGGGTGGGGTGGCAGCCTCGTCGCCGGCAGCCTCCGCAGCCATGATGTATGAGCGGGGGCAGCGTGGCAACTAGGCTGATTCAACGACGATTGTAGAGGTGATTATGAGAGCGCAGAATAAAAATGCGAAGAGTGACGCGGACGAAGGAGATGAAGTCGGCGCCTCGGGATAGGGAGCGGACGGCGGGCGATGCGATGGCTGGCTCGTCTCGCGATGCGACTCGGGGGATGCGATGCGGATGCGCCGAAGGTTGATGAAATTGGAAAGACGGCGCCAGTGAACAAGAAGCTAATAATGAGGTTTTTATTTAGTGTTTAAGACAGGAGTTCCCAAAGAATGTATGCAAGATCGAGAGTCGTCCCAGTTGAAGATGCTAAGGGTCCGAAAGGGACATGGGTTGGGGAGAAGCAGGCAGTGGAAGTCGCAAGTCGCTTGGTCGCGGGTCGCAGGTTCCGGGGTTTCTTTGTTGGTTGGCTATGGATGGCGGATGGCGGATGGTGGATGGGGCGGGGCGGATCAACGATTCCCGCCGGGGCCGACTTGTCGGGATGCTTGTTAGTCGGGCGGCTAACTAAGGCAGGGTCTACATGAATGATAGACTGAAGGATTCGCAGTATTTGGAGTTTATGGATGAGCCTGTCGATGTGCCTACTGTCCAGAGCGCTTGGTCAGCTTGCCTTTCCTTTGCCAGGAGAACCGCGTTTCCCTCTGGTGAACGAGACAAACTCCGGGGAGTTGCTTGCTGCCCCGACGGAACGAACCGAAAGTGGAGGTTGTGCTGAGCATGTGCCGAAAAAATATCGATATTGCCCGGCGTTCGGTCTGGTGTTCTGAAGGTTAGGTACGGTCTTGCGATTCTAGGGAAACTAAAAGTGGTTGTCGATTCATGTTATTTGCAGGTATACAGGCAATTTCTATCGTTTACATTGGGGTCCATTGAGCATTTTACTGTTGTTTGCTTAGGTCACTCATCCCCATTCCGTGAACAGCGATTACCTTCAGTGAGTCAATATTCCTCGCCAGTCTCTCTGGGCCAGAGTCAAGAAGACGGTGAGGCCAGCGCGAAAGGCGCTCCAGGTCAACTAAGAGTGCCCGGTGTGTGCGTTGGTAGGTGCCAAATGTGGATTTTGCATATGTTGTCTCGATCTCCTCAACACGTGGCCACACTTGACTTGCAGCCCTGCCCTCTATTGGAGGCCTGACTGACAACGAAATATCTGTTCTTTGCTGCCTGGGTGCTATTGTTCTTGATTCTCCAGGCATTTGGAAGCCATCAGAAATGTGAATAGTGACGGTCTGCCAAGATCGGAGCGCTCTGCAAGTGTGAACAAAATGCAGATGGGATAAATCGAATGAATGATGGATTTATCAGAAAATTTGTCAAATACAGCTAATAACACAGCTGGTATATGTTTTATCTAGTGCATCGATGGGTGTCCCCCTGTTGTACATGGCCTACTTCTCGCCTAGGTATAGGTAGATTGTCCCGCGCATGTTAAGAAACACGGGACTGATCTCAGCATAACTAGAGCGCTCAAATGAGTACTATTGGGCTAAAAATTAGAAGATAGTATCATAAAAGATAACAAAGTCTTAGCTACTATATAGTATTAATCTTTTATGAAATAAAGCTAAGTTTCGCTTTATTATATCATAAGGATTTATCTCGTATTCCCGTGTTTTTGACGATGACTAGATTGTATGGATCCATGTCAAGGCGGGATGATGAACCCATCCCAAAGTGCACCCCAGTTACGACTGCAAGACTAAGGCTCCCGTCCGTTCGGCAATGTACATGATGCATTAGTCGTCTAGCTAAATGCCGCCCATTTCCATTTGCTCCATGTGTGCTATGGCCCCGCGCTGGTACCCTGTGCTTGATGTTCAGTCCGTTGACATGG
>JAAGWO010000348.1:0-41048 GCA_013266205.1 Fusarium decemcellulare
ACCAACCACAGCAAGACTACGTCGACTAGGCGGATGCTGTTGATCACACCGACTCGCCTTATCAATCTTGAACCAGAACGGTCTTGGAGTGAACCTAATTAGGAACCAATCTCTGTGGTGATTGGACAAGACTACCAGCTCGTGTGTGCGTCCATGCATAGAGGTTGACTTGTTCGGTGTCGTAGCACATCAACAAAGCTTACCTCTCAGGCATATGTCAAATCGCTTTGGGAGAGTAGTATTGCCGATGAAGGTGGGCTATCCGAAAGTATATCGTGATGGCAGGTCCTGTGACGGGAGCCGCAAAAGTATAGGCCACGCGAGCGGCATTTGCATCTAGTGCTGACCTTTGATACCGACCCGAGTGCGATAGGCGAAATGAAAAGTACTACAGTAATATGGAATTGCAGAGTTTGAGTTCAAAGCCAGGGGTGTCATATGGTTGCCACGTGGGTATCCGGCTACGAGGTCATCTTCCATCTCCAAGTTCACAGACCCCCCATATTAACCGATTCTCCTAAGCGGTAGCATACTTTGTATGAGATTAATCAGACCTCGAATTCCAACGTTTAGATACATATTCTTACGTCTTTAACGAATCTAGAAGAGGTTATTGGCGATGTTACCGTAGCGGTTTCAATGTTTGACATCTGCTTCAGCCAAACCTAACTTTACTGCATAATCCCGGCTGACAGTTCCGGCAAATCGGCAAAGCAAGGTTTTCTTCATGCAAAACGTGTAGCATAGCATAGCAATCCCGGACTGGAAGCTGCAACCGCAATTCTAGCAAGACACTTCAGCGGCTCTTTACAGTTCCGTATCACTAGTTTCATCTGGAGAGAGGGTCGCTAAAAATAGCGTGAGAGTTTATCCTCAGTTCGGCTCCTTCTCGGGAGGCAGAACTAGTGCAACTCATGATTTTTCTCCAGACTGCTCTTGACTAATTACTGGTTGAGGCCGGTTAATAAGGGCTTTGAAAAAGCTGAGAAAGAGGCGGCTGGGGTCGGCTCATCACAACCACTCAAGCTCTTCCCTCGTGGTTGAAGAGGCACCCTCTACTTCGCTGGGGATACAAACGGGGATATTTGACCCCAATTGTCTGCTTAAATTAATTCAAGTAAGTGGGAAAGAAAGCAGCAAGTTAAACAAGACAATCAAGTCGATTCCTAATTCAGGTACCTAGCTAAAAGCGTACCATCTATCTCTAGAAAGGCGTTACAAACACATCAAAATAAAGACCAGATCTAGCTGGGCAATTGACAGCTGACTTGCAGCGACTACAGCGTTCTGAAGTGGAAATGAGGCTTGTGAGCCTCACCCAGCACATCGTCATCGTGGGTCAGACCACAATCCTTGCCATCTGTCGGCTTATACAGAATCTGGTACCCACCATACACAGGCGGCAAATCCTTTCCGTTCTCCTCTGAAGGCTCCTGGGCTTTGCCCGTTCCCCTCCAGACCGAAATGGTGGTGTTAGGAAAGTCACTAGCCGGCCTCTCCTCGCCACCAATCTGCACAAACTTCCAGTGCAGATGCTTCATGAGGTATGGCTCAACGAATCGGCCTCGGGTAGAACCGATGTGCTCGTAGCTCTCATCCAGAGCCTGGGAGATGATGGGGATTGTGAGCGGCACCTGAGCCCTTGACAGTACCTCACCGTCCTTTTGCTCACCGCAGTTGGCGCAGCCGGGAGTGTCGTCAGACGCAGGAGTCATGCCGCCGAGGGAATAGACCTGGCCGACCAAGTTCTCCTCGTACTTGAAGGCCGTGTCAGGCTTGTTGTCTTCGCCACCAAGCCAGAACTGAATCACATATGATGCCCCGTCGAGGGCGTAACGGTCGTAGACGACGTTGATGATGTAATCGTTCCAGGTCACATTCTGGGTGTTGTGTGGGCCGAAGAAATCCGGGTTCTTGATGCGTTCATCCTCAAAGAGCTTTTCGTAGTATTTGATAGTGCTGGGGTAGATCTCGTGGATGTGTGCCAAGAGGTCGACCTTGTACCGCTCCTCGTTGAGTTTGCCGTTGGGTAGGATGGCTTCCGGCTTGGGCTTGAGGTCGTCGTACTGGTAATGCAACTTGGTCCAATCACGCACCTTCTCAGACGTGAAATAACCGGTCTCCGGCTTATCAGTTTCAATATCATGGAAGGGCAGCAGATTGTCAAATTTGCTTGGGTCTGGGTAGCTTGCTCCCCCGTTATCAAGAAATCCTGGCTTGTCGAACCAGGCGTCCCAGTGCAAGGCCTGCCACATTGCAAGCAAGCGATCGATGTTGCTGGTTTCTCACGTCAGAAAGATTGAATTTTCATAGCTGCTGAGGAAGTTGACATACCAGTGGTGTAGCCAGAAGACAGGATCGAACGCAGCTACTGGAACGTCCGACATGTGGCCGAGGCCGTAACCGCCAATATCTCCTTTCTCGGGAGGCTTGAAGTTGGAACCACCGGTGAGGTTCTTCAAAAGTTAGATATCGGCCCAAGACACTTGCACCGAAAGGTGAAAATGGGGAACTGTAACTTACATGAACGTTGTTATGGATGTACTCCAGAGACAAGTAGCCGGAACTAACGTCCTGCGCACTCTCCTTCCACCACTTGGTGCTGGCAAAGGTATCCCAGGTGTCAGTGTACTCTGGGGAGAACAGTCGGTTGACGGCATCAGCCAGAGTCCCCGGCGGTTCAAACTCGTTCTCCTTCCCTTCCTTGTATGGGTTATACCAGTTCGTGGAAAATTGGCTAAAGGTCGTGTTTGCCTCCTTGAAGTTATTGTCTCCATCAAGGCCCGTATAGTTTACACCATCGTTGCTGAAAAGACCATAGCGGCTGATGGCAGTGCAATCTCCCCACTATTGAAAGTCAGCAAATGCGCAGCTTATTCCCGCTGTGCTTCTTACAGGTAGATGCTGGCCGTTTTTGAGGCGCTTGTTTGGGATGTTCCATTGAGTCTTGCCGTCGGGCATCGAACCGAACTTTCTGGGTGTTCCGTTGTCTTTCTCGGGATTCGAGAAGCCCCAAAACGGGTTTTCGACACCTGTTTGGCCGTTGGGCTTATCAGGGGGATAAATTGTAGTTTGATCCACAAGAAGGATGGCCGGCAGTGAATACTTCTTGTTGTATTTCTGCTTGCGTGCCCAGTCCCAGTACGGGAGTCTCCATGTGTCGGCAGCTGCCTTCCACTCGGCCTTCAGGGAGCCCTCAAGCCCCCACTCATCGATAATGTCGTTCATATGCGTCCAGACTAGTTTCTAGGAGGGGCCATCAGTAAAGATTCAAGAGGAAGCAGTCTAAATACATACCTCAAACAGCAGCATGTAAGGCCGATGCCAGGTCGGGAACGTGATAGTGTTGTGCTGACAGTAGCCTCCATAAGGATTTGCGCCAGGATCAGGCTTTTTGGTGGGATCCTTGGGTGGAGGTGCTGCTCCATCCCAAGGCTGCAGAGGATAGGCATGGATGCCAGCGACCTGGAAGTACGAGAGCTTCTTCTCGACACCCATGGCCTTGAAACGGTTCATGGCCAGGATCATCAGAGTCCATTGTTTCCGAGTGACAGGGTCATCGGAAGGAAACAGGTCGGAGATTTCACGACGAGACGGCATGCCAGGAGCATAGGGAATGTTGTCAGTGTTGGTCTTGACATCTGAAGGAATTCCCGAGATGGGATACGTCTTGTCGGGGCCCGCCATCTTGAGGACAGTGGTGTGTGTCAGAGGAAAAGAGTTGAAGTGAGGACTTGTGCTAAGGAACAGAATCCAATCTCATGTCGGCAGGGCACTCTGTATTTATAACTTTTCTCAACCACCATAATGAAGTTTTTCAGCTCAGACCAAATGCGCGGGCTGCTCCGTGACGAACGGATCATAGCCAATCGGCCTCCTTCGTCACAAAAGACATCCATAGTCTCGTGGGCCAGAACTATCACCCAAGACATGTGCCAAGTCCGTGACAGAGAACATAGCCATCCACACCTCGGCCAATATGCAGCATATCGATAGACCTCTTATCTGATCAGGTCGCCACAAGCCGCTTCGAACGCTCTAGGCTCAACCCCGCTCCAATAGTCGCGGTGGGGGCGACCCAAACTAGCCATCTTGATCTTTTCAGCTTTCCGTTTCCGAGACAATATATGTGATTAAAACCGAAAATGGAGTTCTGTCTAGAGCGGCCAGAGCCGATAGGTCGTGGAAGGGTTGCGTAAGCTATAATCCACTCTCGTGTAAACCGGAGGCTTCTTGTCAAAGCAGCTAGGCTCAAGTCCTTTCTCGGTCAAATACGAAGTCGAGAGCTCTGCGGATGATTTCCGCTATAACAATGTGATAGAAAAATGGAAAGGTTAGAGAATAGCCTGTGTGAGACACCCCATATCTTTGGGTCGAAGTGAGAGAGCGAATGAGGGTCACCTGGACCAGCTACCGATGGATCTGAATGTCGAAGTCAGTCGGTGTTTCCAATGAGTACGCAAGAAAACTTTTCTAGAGTTTGCATTCTCTGACAGGTAGATGTATGGGACCAACACAATCGATCTCATATTTTTCGCAATAATGAGTGCGCAAGAGTTGCGCAGTAATCACGGTTTCCTATCGTCACAAGGCAGAAATCATTGAGAGAGTGTGACTAGGTAGGAATTGATGATGAGAAGAAAGATATTTGAAGAAAATATTGAAAAGATACGGTTCAAAGTATACAAGAAAGAATGCACTGGAGAAGTTGAAGCAATGATAGTGTACATGTAATCGACCTGTCCACAGCAAACATCTGCTACACAGCGCGACGTTAGAAACTCGATGCTCATTGCAGTAAGATTAACATACATCTAAAAGTTGAGGCTATAGGTATTTGAATCGTCGAGGGCGACGAAAGTCTAAAAGGTCGAGCAGTCTAGAACATGCACAACTCGAACAGAACAAAGGGTCGTGAGCTCGCACAGCCAGAGAGTCGAGGCCAGCATCACTATAAGCCAGAACTAACCAGAAATTATCCGGGAGAGAAGTAAATTGAGATAACAAACCTTTGTCATTACTTGTCCACATAGGTAGATTCAAGAAGCATAGCAATCAATCACCCGCGAGCTCCAGAGACCGTCAAGCCGCCACCGACGATCATACCACGAGGCGGAACGCCTTGCATCAATTCTGCGGCTCGTGCCGTTAATGACGGTTGTCCCAGTTAACCCGATCCGGAAAAGGCACTACCATTAAATGGGGCCTGTTGGGTCGTCGCCCGAACCAGCCCACGATGAGGTCAAAGCTAGACTTGGCGACCGAATGAAGATGCCCGTTTAACCGCTCGAATGCGGCCCAGCAACTACCAACGCCTCGGCTACTAGTAACATCTCGATGGGTGTGAAAATCTTGGCCAATTTTGAATAAAAAAAGAAGAGGAGAGGAGCAATTCCTGTTCGCTCATTAGCTGATCTGAGGCAGTGTTGGTTGTTGGTTGTTGGTTCCCCCATGTTTGGTTGTGGGTTAGACCCACGGTTAGGCAAATCAAGTCGCATCATACGAGCAGGGAATAAATCTGAAACAACCTCCTGTTCCTATGGCGTCAATGACAGTTGAAACGGTGAAAAAAAAATGTCTCTGGGGGATCTAGACATTCTTCGCCGTTCTTCCATTTAGACTACGTGTTGCTGCTGATACCAAGTTATATGCCCAGTCGCTTCCTAAATACTCCTGGAAAAGGCTCAGAAATCTTGATCACCTCAAAATTCCATCAAGCAGGTAAGTTACCTGGGGGAAATGTCGCCCAGACTCAGCCTCACCAGGTTCATCAATCCTAAGCGCTCGGCAGTTCCACCCTTCGGATCCGGGCCCATAACATGGCCCTGAGAGGGGCTCAGCTGAGGTTGCTTGCATGTGTGCCTTGCTCTATTAAACCCAAGCAGAGCCAACAGTCGCTTTGATCGCATCTCTGCACGTTCTTTCCCTTCCCATGGACTCGTCCCGGTGACAGGGCGTTTCACGAGAAGTGGTTTTGTAACTCTTAACTTTTAATCTTTTCATTTTTTGATCTTATTTCTCGCCGCGGCAATGTTTTGGCTCCCAATTTGCGGGCTGGCCTTGGCCGTATTCCTCCCCACCGTGTCGGGCGCGGCCAACACCAACTTTACCCGTCCCCCAAGCTTCAACAAAGCGGTGGACGAGGATCCGAGCAATAATATCCGATATACGGCCGGGACAAAAATTTTGGTGGAATGGGTGACCGATCTCGAGGAGATCAGCCTCGCTTATGTGCAACAACTTGACAACAACAAGATCTCGTCATTCTTCTTGGCCCGTAAGGAATGCTCCGCCCCAACGTTGTTGTGCGCCTTGCTCACCAACCCTCTTAGAAAACCTCACGACAAATTCTCACACGTGGGAGGCCGAGTATGACCCCGCGAGCTTTGCAGAGGGCAACGGGGACGCCATCGGGTGGTTTACGCTGAATGATCCTGAAACCGGTGGCCCGATTCGTGGCTCTCAGCGCTTCAACGTCACCGCGCAGAATTCTGAGTCGGCCACGGCTTCAGCCGACTCGACAGCCTCATTATCTCCAACTGACGAACCGTCTGCCACCGGATCCATGTCGATTAATCCAGTCCCGAGCGAAGAAACGACCTCAAGCTTGAGCTCTGGGGCAATTGCAGGTATAGCCGTCGGGGCGACGATTGGAGGTCTCCTGGTTCTCGCAGGTGCTGGATTCCTGGTCTGGAAGCGCTTCCGAAGGGGAAATGGAGTGTCGAGCTTGCATGGAGATCCGAGAGGGCACGGGGATCCAAACACGAATGGGTACTGGAATGCGCCCGAACACGCAAACACAAACGACTACTCGAAATCACTCAATGTCTCAAACGTACCGATCCAACATCAAGATCAACAGCAGCAAATGAGCGCGTTAGGGTACAAGTCTGAATTATCAGCTAACCCACATATCCGTTACGAGCTAGATAGCAGCCCGAGACCTCATGAAGCGCCTTGACCGAACAAGTATGAGAGCGCGGCAGGGCATCAATACGAGAAAATTGCGGGAAGTTGGGAATGGCGAATGGACGGAACATGTAACACCAAGTCCACTGAATTGAAGTTCGAAATATGGCCAAGAGAGCGGGACGGCATGTGTTGAGCGGCGCGCGTGGTGAAACACTACACTGAGACGGCCATCAGTGAGCAGGGCAGATCCCGGTCGTGAGCAAATTGCTCACACGAGCAAGAACCCGTTGTTTGAGCCTCACAGGTTGACAAGGCTGTGCTTTTCGATCGATGCACAACTTAGAAGAGCCTAGGCTCATCGCAAACTCCATCATTGCGGTCTGAGGCGCTGCAGAAAGGCGTGAACACGATACCGACGACCCGTATTTAGGGTCAACTGATGTCTGTCGCGGCGCCGCCACGGTCGCTCAATCTTCCATCCATGACGTCCAAGACAACCGCGCGATAATGGAGAACAAAGAACGCTTGACGTTCGGGGAATTCAACAAGCTCTAGCGTGTGAGATAATATTTTACCATCGACTTTTATCGCACGCTGTCATGGGCATCCCGACCTGCGCTGACACAGTAGTTGAGGTTGGGTGAAGACGGGATGGATGCAAGCGTTGTCACACGCACGAACGAGGTGGTCATTCATGGCGAATATAACCGCAGGTCTAGTCAAAATACGATAAATAACTTAAGTATGTCGTCTCAACTACAGTACAATGATCCTTTCTTCGCTTTGTCATACTGAGCAGAGCAAAGTTGTCACCTGGAAGAGTATAGGGTAAGCGCCAGGTCCACGGCATCCAGGCAAGATGAACTTCTACCTCCGGACCGTTTCGGTGACGCGCCCGAATCATCGGCGACGAGAGGCTATGGCAGAGTTGTGGTTATCATTTAGGGAAATACAAATATATGCAATGGCTTACAGCAATAAATGCAAAGCTGAACAGTAAGAGAGAAGAGGACGACATCTTGAGAGTGATGGCGCTAAAAAAAGGGTCTCGGATGCATCACGGCCCCCAAACCCCTTTCCCGCACGAGCTGAAAAGGCTTTCCCCATTGGCAAATTGTGCATCCCGTTTTCTTGGGCTACAATTGGCCAGACCCGTTGGCTTTGTGCGCCATGCCGTTAGCACGGCTCCAGCTCAGCGGACAGACCCCACTCCACGGTCCAGCCAGCGTCGTCCGCCCGGCAGTGGGCAGCGTCTCATGTATCACGACCAAGTTTCAGGCCTGATCGGCTCATACAAGATTAGCATCGCAACTCAATTTTTAACACAATTCACAAGGTTATCTGTCCATAGTCGAACCACGGTACAAGGTGCGGCCCGCATCCCTTAGCTTGTGCGAATAAAGGACAAGTTATGAAACTTAGCTCGTGCTGGAAGAGGCATCATTAATCTACACTATTGTCAGCGCTAGATTGAGGGGCATCCTCTTCCGACCCCTGTCTCTCCTTATCGCCTAATCTGTCTGAGAATGCCACTTCCAGTGTCGTACCAAGTACGTGGACATGATGACTACTTCGTACACTGATGAGTAGGAGCACAAAGACGCATACAGAGTATTGAGGGGGGACTGATGCTCTGGTAATCCTTCGATCCTAAATAGATCCAATATTCATTTGGCCGTCCAGCTTTCTAATCCTTCTCACTGCTGACAAGACCATAGCGCCTGCTGAGCCATCACTCAGGGGCTACCGTGTACAGTACGTACTGTCTTGTAAGCTGTGGCTGCCCCACGCCGAAACCGCCCGCCCGCTGGGAGCCCCCCGTTCGCGGGACCCGGAAAAATAAAACAAACGTTTCCCTCCCGTCGTGCTGGCGCGCGAGAACGCCCTGTCTCGAAAACGAAGCCTCCATCCTCTCTATCGCGGTTTTGTTTCATTCCGCATCTCCAACTTTGTGTTTGGGGGCTGTTTTCGCCGCCGAGTCATACCGCCGTTCTTTCCTTTCTTTCTATGACTTCGGATAGTCCACGATTGCCAAAATGAGTACTGTTCGGTCCAACAAGATGGCCCTTTTGATCGGGGCCGTCTTCTTCACATTCCTTCTCGGCCTGTCGCATCTGTATATGGCTTCTCCCACGATGCCCGCGGCCCCGTCAAAGGATAGGTGAGTCCTTTGCCCCCGATCTTCGCCCAACTTCACGATGGAACCTGTGCTGACACCCTACCGCGCAGTTCTGGTTCCAAACTGGTTCCTGAGAAGGAGGCTGCCGCTGCTACTACCGCGATCGCGAGCATCCCCACCGACGACATCACGGATACATCGGCCGGCCAGCCCGCCATCCCCGCAGAACCTGAAGTGCCCGAAACCCCCGAAACCGTCGAAAGCCCTGCCGCAGTCGAGAGCCCTGATGCGGTCGAAACTCCCGACGTGGTCGAAACTCCTGAGATGGTCGAAACTCCTGAGGCGGTCGAGAGTCCTGAGGCGGTCGAAACTCCTGTGCAGATCGATGAACTTAAGGAGGAGCCCACGGAGCCCGAGGGTTCTGCTTTCAACGTCGAGAACTTTCGCCCCGAGCAATGGGTATTCCCCGCTGTCAGGCCAGACTCCCCCGAATATGCTCCTTATGGTCACTGGCCTTCCAAGCTTCCTTCAGACAAGCCCATCTGGACCGAGTCTCTTGGCAAGAAGCTCTGCGTCATTGACCTTGAAAGCAGGTCTTTCAACAAACCTGGCGAGCTTTGGTCTGATGCCATGACTTGGAACCGCAGCTCTGAAGTTCACGGTCCCTCTGGTGGCACTCTGAACCACTGGGCCTACTGTACGTTCTTCTATTGGCCCCGCTCGTTACCGACACTAATATCTCAATAGCCAAGATTCACGGTTACGAGTACTACTATGTCAAGATCAACCAATACCCCGACCGTCGCGACTCGTGGAAGAAGCCATCAGTACTGTCCAAGATCCTCAAGAAGCACGACGTCTGTGTCTTTATCGATTCCGATGCCCTGTTCAACCGCCTGGACCTTCCCCTCGAGTGGCTCATGAACTATTGGAGCATCACCCCCCAGAACAACTCTCTGGCTCTCCCCATTGACCCCGATACCGAGCACAACCTGGATAGGTTTGTAACTCCCCTGCGAATAACTCTAGTCCATTCGTTGATCACGTTGTCTAACATCTGTATAGGTTCGGAAAGCTCTTCTTGAACACCGGCTTTATGATCATGCAGAACCACAACAAGACGTACGAGATCTTCAAGGACTGGGACGACTGCCCGAACGATAACAGCAAGTACCCTGGCTGCACCGAATTCCGACAGCGCAAGGGCTGGCAGCCCACCGACCAGGGTGGCTTCGGAACCTTTATCCGCTACGATTATCCCAACGATATCCTCGAACTGCCCTGCACCGAAGCCAACGGATTCCCCGAGAGCAACACGGGCTGCAACGGCAAGTTCATCAAGCACGTCTGGCTGGGCAAGGAGGACAGACTGGTCCTTGCCGTCGGCGCAGTATTCCCTGGTGTCCTTCTGGAGACGTTCCACAAGCAGTTCCTTGCCGAGAAGGACAGCTTTTACACGACAGAAGATGAGCTTATGGCTGATGGACCGGCCTTCACTTAGAGTCTGATAATTTATGTATAACATTGGTATAGGTTGTATAAGGCGCCGTGTTTGGGTTCGAAAATGTTTATATTTTACGAGATAGACAAAGGAGTTGACAGTGATTACCGCAATGTTTTATCTCTAACTGCGTCTTAATTATTGTCATGGATGCATAGATGTGCTACTATTGGGAGAATTGGTAGCATCGTCGCTCAAGCGAACTCCCTAATACGGCATTTTGCTTATGACTGGCGAAGCTGATAGGCGTGGAGGTGGGTTGCAAATTCGCATGATCCATTCATCCACTTTCGTGTAAACCACCACTTTCTTGCTGTTTGCTAGATGAGTGTTCATATTCTGAACTCATCGCTTCGCATTGCATCTCGTTTTTCCTTTTTCTTCATTCTTGATTGCCCAGGTTGACGTCACAATGCTCAATACTATCACGTGAACATGACGATACCTCAACTGCTCCTCAACGACGTGCACTCAACCATCAACCATAATCCATCCATTGACACTATTCTTCACCGGTCACAGATCCAAAATGGACAAGGTTCCAAACGAGGTTATCGAACTGGTAGTCTTCGAAGCTGAATTCGGAGGTGAACCAGGCGACCCGGACTGGGAGACGATATACTCCCGGGCGCCCATATGGGAGTTTGACCGTGCCCGCTCACTTGCTCTATATACGGCTGTCTGTCGACGGTGGCAGCACATCTTCGAGCCGTATACTTTCAAGTTACTCGATATATCTCCGAAACGACTGGCACAGGCCGAACGTGAGGGCATTCTTAACCCGCGACGTCTTTCCTATATCCGAACCATCAAAATTCCAATCATTTTCCCTTGGAAATTCACTCCCGGGAGGAGGAACGAGGAAGACGATGAAATGGACGATGACGAAATGGGAGAAGAGGAAGAGGAAGATGAAGTGGAGGATGAAGTTGAGGAAGCCGTCGAAGATGATGGTGATGATGAATGGGAGGATGCAGATGAGGACGAAGAAGACGAAGATGACGGACGACCCCTACTGGAGAGAAGAGGTTACAACCACGCCATATTCGATTCATCAATCAGAAGAATCTTCCATCTCCTCAGCAAGGCCCCAGCACGCGACAAACCACACATTGACATGATATTCTGCATCATGGTCCCCGAGGAATTTGTGTGGACTGGATTTTACCCTCCTGATGAGGCCGAGGCGGCGCAGACTGAGGCTGGTCAAGTCAAGCCTGTGTACCTAGATCTGCAACTCGAGGATGGAGAGGAACTACCGGAAATCCCGGTTGTAAACAACTGCACTTTTGAGCTCATCTCTTGGAGCTTGTTCTTCTCGCCGAGAGTTATATGTCGGATGGCCAGCAAGATGACGCAGTTGAAGAGGCTTGAGCTTGACCTCAGTGATGAGGAGAGGAGGGATCCGGCGCTCAGGATTGAGCAAAGACAAGGTGTGTTGTTTCTCCACTTGCAGTCACTTACATCCTTTGTCTTGGGCTTTTCTCACGTATCTATCACAGGTCTTGCAGACAGTCTCCATACCTTACCAGAGAGCATCACCCACTTTGAGCTACGATACTCGCGGCCGACTCCTGACGATCATTCCCTCCGCCAGCAGAACATAATACCATCCGGCCAGACTTACGACAATCTCAGCAAAGCACTGTACACATTCTCACTACGGGAAAACCTGGTCAAGTTCGTGGCGAATGGGAGTTGGGAGACAGACATCCTCCACCCTTCCGACAAAGACATCACTTTAGTGTCCTTGTGGCCCAAGATGGAGACGTATCAGGTTGGTTTCCTTCCAGTCACGCCGTCGGGGAAGTGGCTGGCAATAGACCATCCCAGCACAAGACTGCGAGAGGAAGATTTGTGGTTTGAAGACAGTGACGTAGTTGGGACGATTTTTCGTGGTCCAGTTGATCCGAGATTTGCTAAACGGGTTCTTCCTTTGTTGGGACGAGTTGCGACTCATTCGCCCAAGTTGAAGAGCATGAAGATGGATGCTGGTGTGCCTTCAGAGTACCATATCTGGTATTCGGGTCGGATGCATGGCAATGATACTGAGGAGAGCAAGAGGAAGGCGTGTATGAAGATTACCGGCAAGTTTATCCCGAAGCCTGATGAGGAGGCGTTGAGGGTTTGGCGAGAGGCTGCTGAGGCACATGGTCAGGAGCTATACCTTGAGTGGAACGATCACAGCAGGAATCCGCGGAGGAAGGAATATTTTGAATAATGTGGCCGGGTTTGGTTCATGCAGTCAAAGGTGCCTTATTCCAAGGATGAAAGACCTCACTCTTTGGATGAATACTGGCAACTCCCATGCTTGCGCCGCATTGATGAGCGGCCTCAAAGAATCGTCACTTCCGTTTGTGAACCCCATCCCTCAGAGTCTTCTTCCTCTCCAGCTTGCCTCAGTCCAGCCGAGTACTCACGACATAGAACTTGAAAGCGTGTTGCTCCCAGCATCATAGTATTGAACATCCCAACCCTCACGAATTCCGTTCCGTTGTTGGGCGACGTTGGTTGAAGGATTAAACCTTCTAAATTCGGAGCGGCCATAGTTACACCGCTTCGGGTCACTTCCTCAACCTTTGGATTATAACGGACCGGGAGATAGTAAAAGCCGTGATGTGTAACGGGGTGAGGTTCTCGAACATAATTGTCGACACTGGCGCCCCCGACAAGCTGGCCGTGGATTAGGATGTCGAAAGCGCCACGGTTGTTCGGTGACTCCTTGAGGTGAACTCCGTCTTTGGCAAGATATCCTCTTGCCTTGATATACCCACCCTTTACTCGCCCAAATGGATTCACGTCACTGAACAAGTCGACCCTGGCATCGAGAACATCCAGAATAATATCACGCTCGTCGGCATGTCTTACAACGCAGGCATTCTCAACCGTCCCATGCATCGAAGCCCAAGACCAGCTTGGCGCGGTGTATATCGCGGGACGTTCCTTGGTTGACACCCACTGGATGCCTCCCACGCTCCAAAGTAATTGACATGGTAGATGATTCCGCCACAGACCAGCGAGATACTCGGATTGGGTGTATTCCTGCATCCTCGATGCCAATCCCGAGATGGCGACCAGCTTGTCCTCCGAGTAGGTGAGCCTGCCATTAGAATACGTGTACACGATAGTATGCCATAGACTGAAAGCGTTCAGCTCTGGTGCTTTTGACAGGCCTTGCGACTCCCGCAGAGCAGCGCCTTCAACGTGAGGGTCCAGATACCTGGGCAAACGGCCAACTTCTGGCGGTAACCTTGTTGGAAACGCTTCGCATGCGGTACGCTCGCAACACTCCCAGTATAGCTGCGTATCACCAAAGAACAGGTTCCGAGGAGCCATGTATCGTTCTTGGCACACCCACGCCCGCACATTCAACGGCGTCTCCATCACCTTTTGCCGCCAGTAGAGCCATTGGACGGCGTAGTAACTTCCCGGATTTGGGCCCCAGTTCAAGTCTAGCTTCAATGGCTTGACGAGTCGAGGGTCTCGCTCAATGAAGCACCCGTGTGTCCCATCAACTGCGTGGGCTGCAGCAATGTTGCAGAACGAGTTTGAGTAAATATCAGCCATGGATGCTGATTCCTTCTCCCAATCTTCTGCCGAGTCTTGCATGATGCACAGACTGTCGATCCAGACGTAGTTTAGACCTAGCCACTGTGCGACTTGGATGGCATCGCGGAATGATTGAGATAGTTTGCTGATTGGTATCTCTATCTGGAAGTCGGCGATATTGCTGGATAACAATCGTAGGGGCATGCGAGAACCCCAGCAATGGCTCATCGTAGCGTATGGCGATAAGGGGGTGTCATCTCGGACTATTAAGAGCCTTGGTACTCCCGAGCTGAAATCAATGAGGCGTGATGGGAGGGTTTTCGCATTTTCAAGTGCCAGAGTGCAGGCTTTGTGTGTGTTTGCGCATGTATCGAGCCAATTTGCTACTATGGCTCTGCTTGTTTGTGAATCTGTGCTGCCATGGATTTCCCCATGATTGACAAACGGCGCCGTTTCTTGAAACTCATGTTGTCAGCATGAATCAACTATGCCAGACTATTGCCCTCACCAGCTTCGGGAAATAATTGCAAAAGAGTCTTGATCTCATTCCCCGCTTCCAACTCGGGAACAGATGTCCCTGGAAATACATCGAGTGAGATACTCGGGATATGACCCTCGCTTAGGAAGATCCTCTCCTCATACTCTATATCGATAGATGGCGTGTCTGACAATCGGCCAAGGGTAGTCCTCTGTGGGATGCTCAACGAGTGTAACAAGTGCAAACATAGGAGACATCCAGCCGAAGCCGTTGCTTCCAACGGATCACGTGTACGAAATTCTCGAATGTGTCTTTTGTCCGGCTCGTCTCGAGTTTCTTGGGTTTCTGTTGTAACAAGATCCTGAGGGTACTGCGTATTCAAGAGGGCCTGGCATTTCCAGCAGAAGCCAGGGTTTTCTTGGGCGGAGGTCGACATTAGTCTGGCATATCACTGGTAGACTGACCGAGTGACACAGATCTACAGAAACTCTATCGCAACGTGAAAACGTGTGATAGCTATTCTTGGAATCATGGGTATTCCCCGCGTCATCATCAGCACCCCGCCGTTCGGCAAATTATATCTCCGTGCTGCACTGCGTTACTAGTTGTGTATCAAGTTGCTTTCGTTCAAAAGTGATTGATTGTACGAAAAGCAAGACAAGGATGCTACAGTCACAGGTAATTACGCAAAGTGAGTTCAGTCAAAGCTGAAATAGGTCTGTTGTTCCTAGATAGAATATCCCTGGAGCTTTTGATTCCTGTATTTTACTTGTCCTTTCGTATAACCTCTCTGATGAACTGGATGGCCGGTTCCGTCTCTGACCACGAGTACCATGACTGCCGGAAAACCAACACAGCCTCCTCTCGTGAACCGGGAGTGTAAATCGTTGGTACACTATAAGCGTACAGGTTTGGATCCATGACACCCGGCCAGAAGTGTGGGTTCTGTTCCTTGACCATCTTGTACAACTGCAGTGCCTGGCGCCGCAGCTCGGCGATCGTCTCCTTGTAGTCGTCTTGTGCGACAATGTCGGCCCGTTGGAGGAGCACATCGCTCATCGCCTCTTCCGCCAGATGATCATACCTGGCTTCCCCTGACGCGTTGGGATTCTTGCGCAGGAATTCCTGGAGGGACTCGAGGTCCTTCATCACGCGAATCTTGATGAGCGTCAAGGCGATGAAAAAGGACAGCTCGATGTGGTGGGGTTTCTCGTCGACAGGCTCAAACACGTCCTCTCCATGCTTGTCGAGATACGGCAAATCGGGATTGCCCCATTCATAGTCCGAGGTTACTTCGGCATACCATTTGATAAAGTCGTATGCGTCCTGGTCTCGCCCCATTCGGAGATACAGCCCAGGAACCTGAGCCCGAACACCTAGGTTGTCGCCTCTGCAGAGTCGGAGCATATCGAGAGAGTGGTCGAGTGCCATCTCTACAGCCTCGCCAGTGCGGATGTTGAGGAGGGCCGAGATGTAGTCAAAGCGGGCTTGCATGTACGGGCGGGTGCTTCTGAAAAACCAGAACTGGCCTACGACGGTTTCGAAAGCGTTCCCACCTGTGTCATCGCCAGGGTTGGTCCGCAGCTTGTTCTCTTCCTCTGCAACCTTTGCCTTTTGCTCCTTGATCATATTACACGAGACCTTGTGCCTGGGTCGGTCGGCCCTCTGGTGCTCCTGACCGCAGTACTTGACGACATGGCAGGCGCCGCAGCGGAGGAGGTTCTGGGTCTGAAATCCAACCGGACAACGTCCGAGACCACAGTGGTTGTAGGGGAGACCGAGATTCATACGCGGCATCTTGGTGGATTGGCGATGGTTGCAGAGCCTAGTGTGGAGTAGTGGGTTGTGCGAGATGCCCCACGACTTAAACGGTGAAGCGGTCGGGCCGGGCAGAATCACCGGAACGGAGCTCTCTGCATCCGCGTCAACGCGCCTCGCGTAACTTTTTAGAGTTTGAGTCAAACCGGTTTTGATGGCCTGAGCTTCGTCTCTGGATGCTGATTTTGTTCAATTGATTATTGGTGGTAGTCTGGTGGCTTGTCGTTCCCTGAGGACCAGCTGTCAGATAAAATATGACTTTTCACACGACGGACTTCCTGGCGATATGTCAGTTTAAGAGCGAGCTCCAGGAGACCAGTATACGTACAGTATGGATCTGTCATATCCAAAAAGGTAAATGGGGATTTTTGATTAAGAGCATGAGTGCTCGCCTGTGTTGATGTTGAGGGATTGGTCGGTATTTGTGAGACGTGATTAAGTTGGATGGCCTCTTCGCGTGTTCTTGTAGAGGCGACGTTCTGCCCAAAGATGGGATCGGGCAGCCGAGGAGCAAGTACTCCGGCGCCGTCGACGACCTCGATGCAATTGCATTCGTTGTGCTGGACAATCAGAACCAATTTGTTGAGGACGACGAATTCCATCTTGAGCTTGATGCTGTAGACGACGGGCTTGTAGGTGGTTTGGATCTGGAAGTGGCTGAGATATTGGGTGACGAGGAGACTGATGTCGAGGATGATGACGAGAATATTAACGATTATGAGGTGGCGGATGACCTTGCGCTCAATTGCTTTCTTGACGGCAAAGATGGGCTTGAGGCCGCGCGCTGTTTCCCAGATATAGAGCCCCGAGATGATGGACTCTTGGACAAAGAAGCCGGCAAGCTGCACGCGTTCGTAAATGTTGAAGGCGGCAAGGAAGCGATGCGAGTCTCTTGTGTTGCTGCCGAGGAATAATACAGTGACGGGGACGTGAAGGATAAAGAAGTTGATGATGATCATAATTAGGACCCAGCGGGTCTTGGACTTGTCGGGGACGATGAGGTGAAGCCGGGAATAAAGGACGACCGACTGGCCGGTGACCATGCCATACCATCCCACGCACGTCAAGACACACAAGAGGAAATTGGGCCCGAGGCTGTAGTAGCGCAGCAGCACGACTATCGAGTGGAGGATGATGCCCAGGGTCGCGACAAGCATGCTCCAGAAATACAAGCCGTCGTATCGTTTGAAGCGGTTGGCAAGCGAGATGAGGATCTCGACGCAGTTGTAGCAGGCGACGGCGAAGAAGCCGGCAATGGTCATGTTGATGGGCAGCGAGGCCGAGATGGGGCCCGTCTCGCCCGTGTCGCCCGCCGTGGCAGCCATGTCGTCGGTGCTGCTGCTGCTGCTGCTGCTGCTGCCGTCTGTGGCACGTCCGGGCCGATCATGATAGTCCGGGGGTAGAGACTCAAAAGGAAGAGGGAGCCGTGGCAGTGATGATGCAGGATTACGAAAGGAGGGAGGATGGGTCCCGGCGCAGAGTTTAAACAAGGAGAGATCCGAGACCGAGCTGGACTTGTGCTGTCATGGATTGGCCCGCGTTGCGCGTGCAGCGCTAAACAAAGGCAAAGAGCGCCATGATGCGAACGTACGGCCGCACCGTTTAGGGGCTCCCGGGGAGAAGGAGGCCTGGCACTGTCTAGGGGGCCATTCTGGTCATCACTGATCATTCTGCCAGGGGGCTATTGGCTGTGGCGCGCAGCCCCCCTGCATGGCAGCTCGCCAGTCTTGGGCACTAGCTGCTGCTCAGGCCGGTACAGGGATCGGAAATGCCGACCCTCGCAGGCAAGGCCATGATTCAGGCCAGACGGTGCCCTCGCTGTGGCTGCACCAGAAAAGACCGCACGCGACGCGATCTGGCGGCCACATTGGCTGATGTGTTGCCAGACGGACGGCTCTCACCGGCGAGGCGTATTTAGAGCCCCCTTCGCTCACCTTGGGACACGCGCCTCCCGCTCGTATCGTCGAGAAGCCACATGTCTCCCACGTTATTGCCACAACAGATCAGCAGCGCCCATCTCCTGATTCTGTTAGCGGCGCATCGCACATCACCATTGGCCGTGCGGGTTTCCCGTTAGCTGTTGTGATAGCGCCCCAGCCACAGAGACGATTCGGTCGACTGGCAGCAACTTAAAACCACTGGCGACCCAATAACGCTGTGCTTGGACAATCGACCTGCTCGATTGGTCTTCAATTGGTGGTGTGCGAGAGATTGCGTGTCTTCTTCAACAAGAATCGAGCCAGGAGTTAAGCATACTTGGGGTGTGAAGCCACCGGAGGATTCCCCGTTGGCGAGTAAACCCGTTGCATTCCGGTGCTCTCATTCTATGAATCATTCTAGCGCTGATGTCTCGCCGTTATGCAAGCCTCTTTCTGTCTCGACCAGCCACTAGGGCTTACCCGCCCAGATTCCAGTCAGATACTCCTCAGCTGTGGCAAACGAGAGATGAGGCAACAACTCGTTCCATTCATTGGATACATCCCAAGCTCCTGACATTGTTCCATGGATGAATTGCTGAGCTGTGAATTTAGACACTGGGATTTCCTGGCCCGCTGGGATCCCATGGTGTTTAATGATCGGGAACCAGGACGCCGTCAGTGTACCAGCTTCGATGTCGGTCTCTTGAACCTTTTCGATGTTGAAAAGTCCTAATGCGTCGTAAGTATATGCAAATGAATGAATACATGAGACTAGGGGCAAAAGAATATGTCTGTACTCACCTCTCAGTTGCTCACCGAGCTTGACCAGTTCAGCCACCGTGGTTCTCGTTCCGGTGATGCCACCCACAACTGGCCACTCCCCAGGATAATCGATAGCTTCCGCCACCACGTTTGCCACGTCCTGCACAGTTGTGAGAACGATGGGGTGGTTCCCATCACCAGCGATGATTGCGTTGCGGGTTTCGAAATCAACAAACATGGGGTTGGTGTCGAAGTGATTTGCCCCCTTGTATGGATGGCAAAAGAAGTCTATGAAGAGGCCTGGCTGGAACAGAGTGTATTCAAGGACCTTAACTTGTTTGGTGTCATGTTTCAACCGAGTTTAAGAGAGGAGGAACATACTTTCTCTTCCTTGTTTACTTCTTCAAGGTACTTGCGGACCTCGTCTTTGAATCCATATACCATAGTACCACTGTTGCTGCGGCTGCATCATGTTAGCAGTCGGTTGCATCTAGAATGCATACAAGAACACTCACGTAGCCCACTCGCTGGGTGCGAAACGACGCACGTTAGCCTTGATGGCGGCATCAATGAGATTCTTCTCACGCTTAACCATAGTAGCATGGTCAGAGCCCGAAAAGAAACAGAGCAGCACACCAGATCCCCGGAGAACGTCCACAAGTTCGGCTTGATTATCGTAGTCCACGGCCACTTGTTTGAAATCTTTTCCCTCGTCTGGGCCAGCAGCCTAGGTAACACGTTAGAAACAGAGTTACCATTGACCAGAAGATGAGTCTTGCCTGTCGAGAGAGAACCGTAACCTCATGCTTCCCCTTGGCTAGGATTGCATCGATTACATCACGAGCAAAGCCTAAAGTGCTGTTAGAAGAGCATTGTTCGTGACATTGTATTCCACATACTTGAAGTACCACCAGCCACTGTGATCTTGGCCATGATGTGCAGAGAGAGGAAGAAGTAAAAGGCTGATTGATAGCAGTTGTAGATTTGTATCGTTGCAGAGTCAGTGCTTCAATTGTTTTAATTGCTATCTGCTTCAATCAACAATAGTTTATATACTCTCAGGGCTCTTACAGTCGGACAAATTCATCACAGTTTGCCCGAATGGCCTGTGTGCTTGTCTCTTGGCGCGAAGAAACTTTATCCTCGATACGCGCATAGACCGTTGATTTTTCGTGTAACTCGTATAATTTCGCATCACTAAGACTATTTTGCGAGACAACGTTAGTATCTAGTATGAGCTTAGCAATCACAACGGACTATTCACTTGTGCATTTCGGATTCATACAGGACCCCGACGCCCGGATGCCGGTCCGGCCAGTCGCCCGACAACCCGAATCGGGGAGATCAATCAATTCGTAACACTTACAATACTGCGTAGTCTGGGGAAATAACTTGGATCACGGGCTATTCCAGTGGCATGAGAAGGTGCAGGGAGTCAGATGATGGAGATCTTGTCAAGGACATTTTGTAGAAAGACTAGGCACACAGCTCGAAACGATGTGATATAAAATGCAACGCTGGCGGCATAGTAATGTCTGCAGAGACTTTCATTGGTGACCTTGCTATAACAGCGTCAAGTTGCGTGCTTGGCCCTACATCTAAACTGCAAAGCAGACAGAGGCGAAGTGGTGGTGAAGCGGGCCCGGTCAGCCACCTCGCAATCAATTGACTTGAAAAACAAGCTCATTGTGGGCACGATAACTATCACATTGACTTCACCGATGCGAGTCTTTGAAACAAACCATAGCGCCGTCTTGAGTTTACAAGCTCCTCGATCCTTCTGACGCACGGAACTTCCCCATATCGAATGGTTCACTTTTTAGCTTTGGGGCTGTCAGGTCAGTGTTGACCGCTCTCAAGCCCGAAGTTAAAATTTTCCGACGTCACGGGAGATCAGCAAATGGATCGACGACGATGACAGGGTCGGTGTGCAGAGGGCGATGACATCAAAGGCTGCCCCAGACCAGGGTATGCGGTGGCCCATGCCTATCTAGGCAGATTGCGCCGAAGAGCTTGTTTTGTACGTTGTGTTGACAACAGGCTGGCTGAGATTTCTACTGAGCCTTTTACATCACCAAGTTTTGCAGACTAACTCGACACTAAGTTCGTCTCTGATGAGATAAGTGCCCTCGAGAGCCGGGACTGGCTACTGGAATAGACTTGTATACTGACAACCTTTAGACTGCTGGCCTCACTGGATTGACGCTTGCACTCTGCTTGGCACCTGAAGGTATGTTTCATTCTTTTAGTGACATTCTCAGCTTCTCTGGTCTTCTGCAAGATTGGGGAATAACTACTTATTCCAATGGTAGCCGCCTAGTTGAAGCATGCTTTTGGAGAAAAGATTCCTCGTACCTTCATGCAGCGCAACTGGTTGGTACAAATTGAATATAACGATAATATTTCATCCTCAAGACGATATCGTCCGGCGTCCAAAAAGTCCAGACAGATAAATCTCTCGTCTTTATCGGCGGAATCTTCTTGTGAAACATAAACATAATCATAGGAGTTCCAGGTTTTTGCTTTCAGTGCCACCAACGCCGGATATGACATGCTATCAACCCTAACAAAGATGTAGCTATCATCAATGACAGTGCTGGTCATCAGTGGGATGTCAATCGAGAAGCCATCTTCCGCCTTCCTCGTAAATAGAGCGCTGAACGGCCCATGCGTTTGTAGGAGCATGTGAGTTTCCATCCAAAGAGGGATGGCCATCATAACCTGGGATCCATACCTGAGACGGATTGAACCTCGGAGTCGGATCGGCAAACAAGACGGTCAGGTAGAAAATTACCCCACTGCCAATTCTGGACTCTTCGCGGCATAAAATACGGGGTAGTACATCTAGCTGCAACCCATGTGAGTGTCATTTGATGCGACAGATCTACCTCTGTTCCCTATCAACTCTACAACACTGGAGAATTATTAAATCCTCACACTTGCCCCCCCAGTGATTGTACCGTCATCCCGCATCAGATCGAATGTAATGTCCCAGCTAGAAGCGGGCTTTGGAACACTCTTACACTTCTTAAAGTTAGTCAAGTAGAGTTGAAGAGTGATTCATAAGTCAGGACTGGGTCTTTGAAGATTCGCTTGGCGCTTGGATAATATCTTCAAAGTCATTTGGTGCTTCGCTTCTTGGGCAATTGAATTGAACCATCAACTATCTCAAGTTTTTAAGTGATGATGATCCGCTCTTCCTTCCAGAAGTTTGACGGCGTTGAAATGTCCATTTTTTTTTTTTTTTTGGCAGCATAAAGGATCAGCGTTCCCTAATGAGAATTGGTCAAGCTAGACTGCCCCCGAATCAACAAGCATCTGGGTGAGCACCTTGTCTCTCTGCGTAATAGCAACTGTAAGGGTTGAGAGGCCCGCTGAATTTCTCCAGTTAGGGTCTGCCCCGTGAGAAAGAAGCTTTTTGACAATTCCCATATTTCCCGCTCTCACAGCCTTCCACAACGGTGGCTCACGTCCCCTACCGGAAGTGTTGGGGTCTACTTGCTCTTCGAGTAGTTTGACGACAACGTCCAGCTCTCCCAATTCTGAGGCGTATGACAGCGCAGTCTTACCGCCATCAGACATGAGCTTGCGGATGGAAAAGGTACCCTCCTCAGTTACTATCGCCGATTTGAGAAGTAGTTTGACAACACTAAGGTGCCTTGCATTGAAATCGAATATCATGCATCCCCCAGTTTCAAACAACGGACTGATTCTGGCTCCTTTTTCAAGGAGCAACTCAACAACGGCTATCCTCCCACTTGCAATGGCATGTGAAAGTGGTGTCCAACCATATAGATCTTGGGACTCGATGATGTTAGGCTTCTTCTTAAGAAGCATACTGACCACGGCTGTGTGCCCATTCCTGGCGCTATGCGAAAGAGGTGTTCTGCGGTCGTGGTCTTGGGGGTTGATTTCGACTTTGTCAGCTAGTAGTCTGACAATATCCTCATGCCCAGCGGCACTGGCGTAGTGCAGAGCTCGTAATCCGCGGCTATCTGCGAGCTCCAGGTCGGCATTCTTGTCAATTAAGCGTATAATCATGTTGATAGAGCCAGCCGAAGAAGCAATGTGAAGAGGATGTCGGTGCCAAGCGTCCATGTCTCCTGTAAAACCGAAAGGACCGAGGAGGTGTGTAGCGTTGTCTCCAACGCCGAGATCAAGTGCTAAATGTAGCAAAGATCGACGAAACATGTCTCTGTCCTCTGTGTATTGGACTTTCGAGAGTATCTGTGATTTTTCCTGCTTATCTTCACCGAGTAATAGCAAATTATGTAGCGGCGGCATTAGCGGTACCGCACAGTTTGCAATAGTTGTTAAGCAGTGCATTGCGTTGCGGTATCCTTCGAGATATCTCGGTAGCTCGTCCTTTTCCCATTCTGTTTGTTGACCTCGTCTCATGGCCACGAGAAGGCGAGTTTCTTGCCCGCGGAGACCCATGCCGCCTTCATGAAGAAACCGCGAGTTTTCAGGGCTCGGAGAATCCAACAAGAAAGAAAGCGAGTCCGTCAAGGAAGGAAAGCTTAAAGAGGACCTGATCTTAGATAAAACTAACTCTTTGTACTCTTCAACCTGTTTGAGTGTACTCTCAAACTCAAACAGGAAAAAGCCTGGGTTGGATAGATTGAAGAGATTGCATCTCTCGTGATAAATGGCGACTGCAGATTTGACGTATAGGTCTAGTCTCCGTAGCCAGAAAATTTCTAGTGGCCTTGATCTGTTAGATTTAAGGCAATAGTTTGGGTAGGACACCCCGATAACTCACAAATCTTGATACATCGTCCGACCGCCCACGCCAACCTGTGCATCAGGCCTTTGTGGGCCTTGGGCTCCTTGGGCTCTGAAAGTAAGCTGAAGCCCTGAGCATTTTATGCCCTTTCCCTCGCATCTTTTACATGGCTGAGCTTGTTCAGAGCTTCCCGGCTCGCACTTGGTTAAGCCAAAGGTCAGAATGGTCTTACGGCGACGGGCACCTCAGACGTCGTACCTTTTGCTTGTCTTTCCGGCAATGTTTGCACTTGGGCTTGGATTTGGGCATGCTGCATTGGGCTCTCCGATCTCAATGAACGGTCGCTTGAATTCTCTCGCATGAGGATACCGAGGAGTGCAGTATATCTGGCGTCGTTTTGCAACAGGACAGAGTAATCAGAACGAAGAACGGGCGCAATGACAGAGCCTTGTTATTCTTCACTAACGAAGGGCCTCATTATTATTAATATGCCTGGGGCAGCCGAGACAATGGACCCTCAGCCAATAGCGCAACCACGCAATTGCAGTGCCTCTGACCAATAGCGCAATAACGCAACAGAGGGCTTACAGATTTGGGGCCCCGCCTTTAACGACTCGGACCACTCGTGTGGTGCAAGATAAGCCAATGGCGCAAAGTTCGCAATGCAATGGTTACGGGCTGGCTGCGAGGTGTCAGCAGGATCATGTCATGTCAGTTTCCCGAGTTGAACGGCACAGCCACTTCGAAATATGAGACACGTAATGAAGGATCGACACTCGGGCAGCCAAAGCATAGCCAATAGCGCAAGAGCGCAATAGGAGTTGCAACAATTTAAGGCTCTTGCCATACCTGCAGAGTGCAGAAAGCCAATGGCGCAACGTTCGCCATGCCCACCGTAAAGCCTGATGTTGATGGCGATCACAGAACATCGAAGAGCTGTTCTAGATCAGAACGGTCGCCTAACCAATCACGCAACGCCGCTATAAGCCTCTAACATTCAGCCCGTATTAAGCCTCTTCCATGGTTTGCCTGGGAAGGGTGATAAAAATTACATTTACGTTGAACATGCGGTTTAAGAAAGGCTCTCCCCATCATTCTCTTGACTCTTCACATCTATCGACAAAGCGTCTCTCGGAACCGATCAGCAGAATTCGATTTAAACAGTTTAAATATGTCTTCTCTCCCCCCAGCCGCCATTGTAGCTTTGGCTACCAACATTCCGTCTCTTTTGGTTGCCATTCTAGCGCTTTGGCTCGCCTACTTGAGCTTCTGCAACACTCGCAATGCTCCTCGACATCATGAGGGGAATTGAATATTACTTCAGGACCCTAGGGGCCAGATTTGGAATTGCTAGCAGAGGGCATACCGTGTGAGTGAAACGACGTCGATATAATAAAGGTAGAGAGCTAACGTGAGGCAGCTCGATCGGCTCTTGCTATTTTGGGCATTTTTTATCGGATCGAATCTATTTTTTACACGTAGTTTGGGCTTGGACTGACATGCTGTTTTCTCTACATTAATTAGTCTATTGAAATGTGACTTATTGATGATTTATTTCAGACATAAGTTCCTCTTCTTCCTCCTCTTTCCTCGTGACCTTACGGTGCGTTTTATTAACACACTATATGTCTTTTCTACTTAAAAGCCAAGGCAATAAACCTGTGTTCATTGGTGTGGAAGCTAACAACTGTAATCTATTATCTATATAAACTAATGCGTTAAGGAATCTGCTTTTAAACGGGCGATACATTAATAATACTCTTTACCTATACTTAGTCTCATTGTTTACTGCTAATAGACGTGGTAGGGCTTGTAAGATGATGAAATTTGGCGGTGGACTTGATGACCGACAAGTTAACGATGAGTTTTGACGATGTCAAAAATGTTCTCCTACTGGCTATTATGCGCCGGTGAAATGTGAAGGAAGCTCGTCAGGGAGCTTCATTCACAGGCGATCTGTCAGAGACACCAGCGAGTTTGGTGAAGGAGGAGATTTAAGAAGAGCAGCAGCCCAACTTCCTAGCATTCTTAATGATTAAAGGCAGATGGCATGACAATAACTTCAAGGCTGCCCCATCGGATCAAGGGGATCTTCAATGGCGAGATTGAAAGGCAAAGAACCAATAGGAACCGTGTTGCTGGTTTGACCTAGTGAGCTTGTGCAGTGTGTCAATCTTGCTTGAAGCTAGAGCTGCCCGTATTCCTTCTCTATATTACCTAGGTAGTCCTAGTTTGTTCTCAATACCTTGATCACACCCCGTCGTTTCTTTGTCAGGTAAAAAACAATGTTTGAATCTGGGCCTTGAAGGTACTGTCTTACCGTCATGGACATGACACACGAGTCGAAGTGTAGTGATAACCCAGTGTGATGACGCAATTAGCTACGAATCTAGATTGAAATATGTACAGATTAAGGTATGAAGAAAAAGGATGACCGGAGCTTCGCTCGGTTTTATGGAAATAAAACTCCATCCGTCGCATTCGCTCGCGTGGCTTGGGTTGCATCGCCACATAAGCGAGAGTTGTTGCGAAGGCGTCTTACCCGATTCGGCAACAAAGTCGCGAGCCTCGCAACTCTTGTTCTGTTTGAGACTGTTTCTGACTGTAAGCCCTGTTGGAGCATCTTGGAATAGATGGAAGTGGAGATACTTTGGCTCTGAATGTCTTCAATGTCCGTAGGAGTTGAAAATGTTGCGAGGGGAATGAGATGACCAACACCATGGCTGTGTTGCGAGAGCTGTAAGATAAAGGGATATATAACTTGGGGAAGATTCACTTTCTTTCTCTCCAGTATCACCGCTCTACTCTCCACTACGTCTTCACTTCTTCCGATTTCTTATTTCCTTCTTCTTGCCTCCTTTCGTCATGAAGCTCTCCAACGCCATCCTCCTCGCGGCTCTCGGCATCTCATCTTGCTCGGCCGCAGATGCCAACGATGAACACCCCATCATCCTCCTAAACAAGGACGAGTCCTTCCACTTTGAGCTCCTCGTCCCTTTCGGAGAGGCCATCGCTGGCGGTGCAGACATTAACCCCATCCTCCAGGCCGCCAAGAACATCACCCCCGGCGACATGGATAGCTTCAGCGAGGTCTTTCACACGCTCGCCAACGAGACCAAAGCTGAAGCTGAAAACCAGGATTATGCATATGACCCCGTGAATGTGAGGGATACATGGTTTGCAGCTGCCACTTACTTCCGACGCGCAGACTTTTACCTTCACGGTAACTGGGAGAATCCCCTCATCAATAGTCTTTGGGAGGAGCAGACTGCCGCTTTTAATAAGGGGTTGGCGGCTCTGCCTCACCCTGGCAAGCGCATCCGTGTCAAAGCCGACAACTTTACCGTCGAGGCGATCTGGTACTCCGAGTCTGAACACACCCAGCGACCTACTCTCATCATCGGCAACGGTTACGATGGCGCTCAGGAAGACTTGTATCACGTTCTCGTCGCCGGTGCCCTTGCCCGTGGATGGAACGCTCTCACTTATGAAGGCCCTGGACACCCTTCTGTTCGTCGCAAGCAGAACCTTGGATTCATCCCTGACTGGGAGCGTGTAGTCACTCCTTTGGTTGACTACCTACTTGCCGAGAAGAGTGCCGCTGTCGACGCCGATAAGCTTGCCCTCTTTGGCTACTCCTTCGGAGGCTACCACGCCGCCCGCGCCGCCGCCTTCGAGCCCCGAATCAAGGCCGTCCTCTGCAACGGCGGCGTCTGGGATACCTACGAGTCCTTCGGTTCGCAACTGACCCCCGAGATGGTGGAGCTCTTCGACTCCGGAAACAAGACGGCCTTTGACAAAGCCATAACAGCCTTCCGCAACAGCCCCGACGTCCCTACTCAGGTTGCCTGGGGCATAGATCAGGGACTCTGGTCATTCAAGGCCAAGTCTCCATACGAATTCTTCCAGATGACCAAGCAGCACACTCTCAAAAACGTCGCCCACCGCATCAAGGCTCCCGTCTGGATCGCCGACGCCGAGTACGAAGGCTTCTTTTCCGGCCAGTCTGCCAAGGTGAAGAAGGCCCTGGGTGATCTGGCTGAGTTACACGTCTTCCGGGGAGCTGCAGGATACCACTGCCAGTCCGGTGCGGCACAAGAGATGATGCGTGTCATGTTTTCTTGGCTGCACAAGACGCTTGATGCTTAGGGAACATCGCGGCCAGTTACTTCTCATGGACATATTTTTACATTCTCTGACGCCCCAGTCACATGGGGATAGGGCTTTTGGTCTGGTAGTTTGAATACGACGGAGTTTTTGTGAATCTCGTTGTAATATACATAGAGAGAGGACATTCCAATAGTTGTTGCCATGACGTTGAGTTTTCCTTACCCCGCTTTGCGTAATACACAACCATATAGCCGACTTTAAGACGAAGTGAAACACGCCCTTTTCATGACTCCGGCTTGCGTTAAATATACCTCAGTTGCCTCCTGAGACACCCATTTTGTTTACCAACGCCACCTGCATCTTACTTGATTTCCCAGTCGAACGATAACCACAACCGTCGCCCACCATGGCTAGACCCTTTGCTGTAGTCAAGGACATCGATCACCTCGTCCTCACCTGCGCCGACATATCGGCAACTGTGGACTGGTACACCAAGTACCTCGGCATGAAAGTCGAGACGTTTGCTGCAGCAAGCGATCCATCCAACCCAAGAACAGCCTTGAAATTCGGCACCCACAAGATCAACCTGCACCAGAAGGGAAAAGAATTTGAGCCAAAGGCTGCCACTGCTCTCCCTGGTACTGCGGATCTCTGCTTTATAATCGAAGATGGCATAAATCTGCAGGATCTAATCTCTGGGTTTGAGAGCGAAGGCATTCAGGTCCTTGAAGGGGGTGAGGTCGTGAGCAGGACTGGTGCTCAAGGCAAGATCCGGAGCATCTACGTCCGTGACCCAGATGGAAACCTGATCGAGTGAGTAACACACGGACATCCATATTCCTAATTTATTCCCAATAGTCGATCGACATGTTCTAATCAACATTGTAGACTCTCACACTATGAGCCTTAACTTATGAGACTCCCTTGGACGACATACACAGTCACTACTTAAACCCTTTGCCATATTCAAGAAGCTCGATCAAAATCGCATTGCCGATTCTTTTGTTTTCACAGATGTACTCAGAATCATTTGGTTGAGAAAACGGGTTGTTATTTTGGCTGTATCATTTCTACACTCTTCGAAATCTAATAGAACCTAGCAGATAACAATGGGGCACGTGACAGATGCAACATGTGTGACAAGATAAGCACCCTTATTCTAGTACCTCTTCTGCCGAGATCTGCGGCGGGTCGAAGGTGTTTTTGTGTGTTGTCTGTCATAGGAAGTCTCCCGCTCGTTGACACCCGCGTGGTGAAAATCTCGAACGCGATTGGTCAATCTTTACACAAACTCACAACAACGACAAAGACCCGAGCCCACTCTATGCCACTTTCAGAAGGTACCTGGTGCCACTGGGCCCATTCTGTGATCCACTCACAAGCACTTAAAGAGTCCTGGCACTCAGGGAAGGATGTTATCTCGTGCCCTCCTCTTTCATTTCTTCCCTCTTTTGACGAAACCTCCAGAGATTTACTCATACTTTGGGTAAAATATCGGACAAAATGCTTCGCGTAAAAAGCACCGAGGACCCAGCAGGGTTGGAGGAGCAGAACAACCCCCCATACGCAACTCCAGACGTGGGATCTATCAGCAGCAGCAAGGATATTCTCGACCTGAAGGATCTAGACCCGGCGTTCAATGCCAAAATGCACCTCGTCAACAACGTAAGATACACTCGGCTTGGGGGTGGTGCTAGCCTGATCCCGTGAATTAGGCTATTGATGAGATTGGATGGACGCCCTACCATTTGAAACTATTCTTCCTGAACGGCTTTGGGTGAGGACTTTGAGCAGCACCCGAGTGGTTCCGCAAACCCGCCAACTACCGATCTCTCGCTAACTTCGCCCCCTTACCAAAGCTACGCTGTTGACTCAATGATTACTCTGCTTCAGTCCATCATTGCTGCACAGGCATTTCGAGAGTTTGGCGAAAAGGGATACGCCAACGCATTAACAATAGCAACCTACGTTGGAATGCTTGCTGGTGCCTTGTTTTGGGGGTTTGGCGCCGACATTATCGGGCGCAAGTACGCCTTCAACATCTCCCTCTTTCTCTGCTCGACCTGCTGCATCATTGCAGGAGGGATGCCCAACTGGGCCTCTCTTGGCTTCTTCATCTCCATGCTCAGCTTCGGCGCCGGTGGAAATCTCGTCATGGGCACGGCCGTCTTTCTCGAATACCTTCCGAGTGACAAGCAATGGCTCTTGACCCTTCTTGCATGCTGGTGGGGTCTTGGACAAGCGGTTGCAGGTTTCATCGCATGGGGATTCATGGCCCCCGACCGCTGGAACTGCTCCGACGTTGCGACATGCGCCAAAGAAAACAACTGGGGATGGCGATATGTCATGTTCACAGGTGGTGGCCTTGTCTTGGCTCTATCGATACTTCGGATCACCGTTGTTCGACTGCGCGAGACCCCGAAATACCTTCTGGGAGTTGGTAAAGAGGCCGAGTTAATGGAGACGTTTCAGTACCTAGCAACTAAGTACAAGAGATCTTGCTCTCTGACGCTGGAAGACCTCGAGGCCTGTGGCACCATTACAAGTGCTCACAGCAAGAATCGGTTCTCTATAAGCGAGTCGATGGTTCATATACGGGGTCTCTTTAGCAACAAAAAGATGACCATCTCGACCGTCAGTATCTTTCTCTCGTGGACAATGATTGGCCTGGCTTACCCCCTTTTCTATGTCTTCCTGCCGTAAGTACTCAATCCTTTGGAAACATGGACAGCATCCTGGCATTTTTCAGGCCAAACATGCTAACAGCAGCGTAGCACTTATCTAGCCAACAGAGGCGCAGTATTCCACCGCACCAAGTTTGAGACATGGCGCAATTACGTCTTAACAGCCAGCTGCGGCGTCCCGGGCCCCATCGTCGCTGGCTTCATGTGCAATACAAGACTAGGCCGTCGGTATACGATGGCCATTGGCGCCCTCATCACCATGGCCTTTTTCTTCGCCTACACTTCCGTCAAGACATCTGTTCAAGATCTAACAATCAGCTGCCTGATTGCTTTCTGCATCAACATCTACTACGGCACGCTCTACGCTTATACGCCAGAGGTTCTGCCCAGTGCCCACAGAGCTACTGGGAGTAGCATCGCGGTTGCGTGTAACCGTGTGATGGGCATTGTCTCGGCAGTCGTCGCAAGTGAGGGGAATACTGATACTCCTGCTCCGTTGTATGTTTGTGCTGTGCTTTTTATTGCAATGGCGGCTGTCTCGGCGGCTTTTCCGTTTGAGCCATATGGTCACCGGAGTTCATGAACAAAGGCAGGCGGTGGGAGTATTTCTGCAATCTCAGATAGCAATAAAAAGCAAATACTTGACATGACTTTGAAATGCCGGGTGTGTAGGAGAAGGAAACTTAACACATAAAATTACTTGGCTGATTTCCTTGCAGTAAGTACTATTGAGTTAAAGGTACTTCAAGAAACGCGTTAGTGGGAGATACTAAGGGTAGTGTGACATAAACTAATCATTTAAGCAACATAAGCGAAACCGATTCGATGCATCGGTCAGCATCATATCTCAACGACAAGGTATGCTATAGACAATATTTAGAGTTTACATGTACCTTGACGTGGCATGAGATGGACGTCTTTCTCGTCTTACTTGATGTGACCATGCTTGGACCTCGTATGTGTCAGCTACCCTTATCTGGATACGGCATTTCAACATGCACTAACATAGATAGACTTTGAGCCGCTGTCTGCTTCAGGCAGGTCCTGTCACTCTATCGACATTGCTAGGAATGAGGTCTGTCTTAAACAACTCACCTTCTGCTGTTGGAAGATCTGCAACGCACGAATTTGACCACTAAGCTTACCTCTTATTTTAAAAGTGATTGTAAAGAAATGTGAGACTTTGTCTCTGATACTCCTAAAGAGGCAGCTGGTATATATTGGAGCCCTGTAAAGAGACCTTTCTTAGAAGCTCATGATCAGACCGTATCCACTACTAGATAGGCTATATCGGGGAGCCTATGACCTCTTTCTCTTCTGCCGGGGTTTATTCCTAGCCCCTGTCAGTAATTATACGGAACAGTACTCTCGTAGCTGGGAAGGGGATTTTATGACCTGATTTAACTGCCTCCGACCGAGTAGATTTGTGAGTACGATGCATGATTCGTGGTGTAATATTAAACTTTGCGGAAAATTATAGTCCTATTAAGCGACTGGGTAAACCTCCATTGTGTACCGCTGATACTTAGTTGTTATAATAACTTCTTTTGAGAAAGGCATGACATCAAATAACGCACAGTTTTGACACATCAAAAGTGTCAGCAAATTGTACTGCCGGTGCTTAAGCTTGTAAGAGCCGCGCTTTATCGGAAAATAAGCATGCGACATGGCGGGTTGTCAACAACGCCAAGACCCCGCAATAAACGAGCCCTTTTGAACAATTACCAATAAAACCGTTCTGTCAGAGTCGGCACTTCGTATACTAATGTTCCCCTGCCGAAGAAAGCGCACCAATCATTTTCCGCAAGTGCCCAAAACCAAAAGGTCCCTTATCAAAGCGCAGGGAAGATAGTGCTCCCCCTCCTGCCAATAGTAGAAAGGGCCCGACGGCCCAACGCTACAAACCCGGCCATGATCGACGTATACCATTCGATCCAAGTAACCCAACCCTGTAACCCTTATAGGGACGATGGACCTGAAACCTTGAGGGATAAGTCGCCTTTCTCTAAAGAGGCAGGAGGGGTTACTATCTATGTCGCGTGAGAGTCCATCACGTAGAATGCCAAGTCTTTTAGTCGCCGACGTCGCTGCATACACGAGGATCACAAAGAACTTTTGGCGTATTCTATCGGGCGAATGTTCAACTCCGCGGACGAAAGAAATGGATCCCTTCTACCTCAGTAGAATCCAACCGAGGCTTTGGTTGGGAAAGAAGTCTAGGGAAAGGAAACGAGAGACATATAAAGGTCAAGCCCGTTCCCCGTTGAAGGAGTCTGTAGATCACCAACGCTAGTGCTTATCTCGTCTCCTCAAGTCGTCCACACATCTCTTCATCATGCGTCCTATTGCTGCTCTGACCGCCCTTCTGATGGCCGAGGCAGTGGCTGCCAGCCCTGTCAAGCGCGCTCCCCTGATTAAGCGTCAGGGTGAACTCACAGGCAAGCACATTGTGATGATGAAGAAAGTGGCCTCCATCAACGCCGCCCAGGTCCTCAAGACAGCCATCGACTCTGTTGCTGCTGACCCCGAAATCATCTACAAGAAGGTTGGCGGTTTCGCCGCTGAGTTGACCGAGAAGGAAATCGAGGACCTCCGAAACGACCCCAACGTATGTGGACTCTACTCTTATAACGAATGAAAGTCTAACATTCTTACAGGTTGCGTACATTGAGGAGGATTCCGTAGCCAAGATCTATGCTACTCAGTCAAATGCTCCTTGGGGACTGGCCCGCTTGTCAAACAAGTCGCCTGGCTCCAGGACCTACACCTACGACGACACTGCCGGTGAAGGTGTCTGCGCCTATGTCGTTGACACGGGCATTCAAGCCAATCATCCCGTAAGTTCTAACTTTTACCGATACAGTTGATTCGATCTAACGTTTTAAAGGAATTCGAGGGCCGTGCTACATTCGTTGCTACCTACGTCGACGGCATTAACACAGACGACCACGGTCACGGAACTCACTGCGCCGGCACTATCGGCTCCAAGACTTACGGAGTCTCCAAGAAGGCTAGCCTATATGGCATCAAGATCTTTGACAAGAACGGCTTTGGCTCAGAGTACGTACTAATCTCAACTTTGATGCCCATTTCTAACAAGAGAATACAGCTCTCTCATGATCGCCGGTATGGACGAGGTCCTGCAGGACGCCCCCAGCCGAGACTGCCCCAACGGCGTAGTCATCAACATGTCCTTTGGCAACACCAAGTCCACAGCCGTCAACTCTGCCGCCAAGGCCCTCGTCGACGCTGGCTACTTTGCCGTCGTGGCAGCTGGTAACGGAGACTTGTTCGGTAACCCCGAAGATGCCGCCGGCTCTTCTCCCGCCTCTGAGCCTTCAGTCTGCACCATTGGCGCCAGCGACGTTGAAGATAACGTTGCTTCCTTCTCCAACTACGGTACTCTGATTGATCTCTACGCCCCTGGTGTCGATGTCCTGAGCACCTGGATCGGAGGCCGCACAAACACCATCTCTGGTACTTCTATGGCTACCCCCCACGTTGTTGGCCTTGGTGCCTACTTCCTCAGCCTCGGCAAGGCTGCTACTGGCCTTTGCGAGTATCTTCAGGGCATTGCTTTGAAGGATGTGATTGAGGGTGTTCCCTCTGGCACCAAGAACCTGCTCATTCAGAATGATAAGTCTACTTAAACTGGGCTCTGGATGATTTTGATGTTGGATGGACTTTACGCGAGATGATGGAATGCTTTGGAAATGGTGGAAAAGGGTTTGATAGATGTGGCACTGGATATGTTACTAGACATCGAGGAATAAGTTCCGTCTGTATATAGTTGGCTGCGAGCGTCATGAATAGCCTGAATTTAGATGACAAGTTTCGATATCGTATACATTAAAACCACCATGTGCTGAGAAAGGGATAAACGTCATAACACGTCGCATCTATATACTACCTACACAATATTAATAGACATATATTCAAATCTACTGGCGAGCCTGTTCAATCGTAATCAGCTTCCTCAACTCTGCAAAGCGCACCGGCTTCGGCAAAAAGATGTCGACACCCGCAGTAATGGCATCCTGCTGTGCATCAAAGCTCGCAAGCCCCGTCAAAGCAAATACGGTTGTTGGTTGTATCCTTTTCTCCCGCTCAAATTCGCGTATCCTTTTCGTCGCTTGCACCCCATTCATAACAGGCATGCTGATGTCCATGAGGACATAGTCGAACGCTCTGGTTGGTTTCGGTCCCCGAAGGCTGGCTTCTTTGAATCTCTCGACCGCTTCCTGCCCGTTCTCGGCTTCTTGGTAAGAGAAGCCACATTTCTTCATGAACATAACGAGTAGCTGAAGATTTATCTTGTTGTCGTCGACGAGTAAGACATGGGGTTTGTCGGGTTGGACTCCATCCTTCTCTGGATAAACTGGTTCTCCATCCTCTGGTATCGTGGGGGTTTCCGGATCGCGAGGCTGGGGTGGCGCCAGAGGAACGGTGCCTTCTCTTCGATAGGATGTGGTTCTCTGGTTTTGCTGCAACTGTGGCCTGACCAGTACCTCTATGCTCTTTGCATTGTTGTGTCCCGCTGTATTCTGCTCGGTTTCAGAAGACGCACCGAGGCTATTCTCTGCATCGCTTGTCTTTGCCAGGTCCTCGGTTCGCTCGAGACAACGAATGAAAGTATGAGCCAGCTTTCTCGGGCCACACCTAAACGATATCAGCTGTTAGTTCGATGTCGTTGCTTTCCGCCAATGATCCGACTTACGGCTGTGAAACCACCTCGACAACATCCGACAGTTTGGACAAGGCTTCGGTTTGAGACTGCGAAATTCGAATTGCTTCTTCTTCGTTCAGGCAAATGACTATAATGGGCAGCCTTCTCGTCACCGATGTCGATTTTTGGACATCTAGAAGTCGCTGTTTCAGGAAATCCACCGGCGGAGGTTCGCAATAAAGCAAAATATCAGCTTCTTGTGCATCGATGTCGCCTTCTGTTGCAACCTCCATGCCAAACCAGCTCGAACAAGTCTCAGAGAGAGTTTCATTCCGTATACGAGTTTGTTGGATCATATGGCCGGACTTGAAATCTTCACTTTTCGTCAGAAGTAGCAAGCGTTGTCCCTTGGTCTGCTCCGCGATCGCGTGCAGGGGATCGTCCTCCTGGTGTGATGTCGCATCGCCGACGGGCGTGAGGCGAAGGCGTACGTCGATCTCGGTTCCTTTGTGCTGCTGGGACTTTACCTCGAGAGTCCCACCGAGCGAGTCGACGATTTGCTTGACGATGCTGAGTCCTAGCCCGGTACCCGGCTGAAAAGAATCTTCCTGGCTAAAAGCAATAAAAAGGCGATTCTGCTGAAAGTCATCGGACATGCCCTTTCCAGTATCTGCAACCCGTATTAAGACATCGATTTTTGACGGATCTGAGCTTTCTTGGGCGCGGAGTGAGATAATAATAAGTCCCGAAGAGGTGTACTTTAGCGCATTGCCAAACAGGTTCATGATGATTCTGCGGAGAGCACCCGGTTGTGTTTTTACCATCCAGGATGTTCTTGGGTCGATTTCCAACAAGACTGATACCGGATTCTCGGGCCCGGGGGCTGGGTGCGTCAATCCAGTCGTAGTGCGCTTGATCCGTGGCGAGGACTTTTTCCCAGAGGCTGTCTTGAAGGCGTGACCGGCGGTGATGGCATCAACAACTTCTTCGACGAGAATGGCTAGGTCCACCTCTTTCGTCGTGTTCAGACTCTCCATCGAAGCAGATGACAAACTAATGAGCCGGTTGTGTTTTGCACCCCGTTTCGAGTGGACGCGCCCAAGCTTGTTAATCTTGCTGTAGTCGAGTACATGGTTGAGCGTATCAAGAAGAGTCTTTCCACAGGTGGAGATGGAGTGAACAAGACCAACTTGGTTCGAATCGGTTACTGCGTCCTTGAGGAACTCAGCTGCACCCAGAATTCCGTGTAGTGGACTGCGCAGCTCGTGGCTCATGCTTGCGATAAAAGTCGTCTTTGCAGCCTCGTTTCTCTGGGTGTTGATACGCCCGACTTGACTTATGACGCTGTTCCCAAAGGCGCGGAGGTAAGAGAGGTCTGAGTCGAGATTCATTATACGGCCTGCGACCGACGTCCACAAGAAACATCCTCCGATGAGTTTGTCCTCCACATAATCGAACAGGGGCAGGAATACAACAGATCTCGCTCCGGGTATTTTCTTTAGGAACTCTTTATGGTCCATTCTCACTTTTCTGCGTCTGCCGTCAGTAGTTTTGCTCCGATTGCCCGCAAGTTCCCGATCGCTGGCGCTGTCGTCGTCTGAAGATATACCGGTGCCTTCATCTGTGAACGAGAAGGCTTTTCCTTTGGGGAACATTGAAAAGTACTTCTCAAGCGTCCCGAGCGACAAGGCCGGGCCTTTTTCGATATCCATTCGAGCTTGCTCGTCAGCAAGTGCGTAGGCCAGAACTTTGCAAGGCCTCGCAGCTGGTGAAGTATCGGAATCAGAACTATCGACACCGGCACTTTCAGACCCCGAGTTGTTCAACGAAGACCCATCGTCTTCATCTGATGATCGAACCTTGTCTGATCCTGCGACTCGTCCCAACTTGGTATACGAAGCAGTAGCGCCGAAAAGCACGACACCATCAGCCAGCGTAGAATTTCGCATGTTCTCGGCTGCTCGGTGGTACATCCTTGATAACCCGTCTGGTTTCGGCTGCTTCTCGAGCGGTGGTGACTGAGAGGTCGAGGCCGGTGCAGGTGCTTCAGTTCGTGGTTGGGCAGACTCGGTGTGGGATTTGTGGGACAGCTTCCTTCGCGGCGGCGGCTTTGTTGTTGCGATGGTCATCTCTGGTGGTCGAATGACTGAAGGAGACTTTTCCGGTTGCTCATCCTTCGTTAGCATAGGGTCGTCGCTGGAACAGCTTTCGATAAAAGTCGCCAATCCTCTGACAATGCGCTCTCCCTTGAACCGATCTACGCGGTCCCGTGCCCATTCAAGATGCTCCATGACCGCTTGGGCAACACCCTGCATGAACTGTAGCTCGTCGATTGTTAAGCCCTCCCGGGGATATTGATCTGACACAGCATAGACGCCGACCTTGTGTCCTTTGCGTGAGAAGATGGGAACACCAGCATAGAAGCGTACACCAGGCTCGGAGACGACATATACGCGGTCCTGAAAACGTGGATCGAGGCGGCAATCGGGAACTATGAGACCAGCCGCTGTGTAGGTTTGGCCGTTAGGATCGCGAGCGGTGCAAGTGTCTGTCAGACAGTGTTCGCAAACAGCGTCGGGACGGGATAAGATTGATGTGCCCACTATTCAAATCACTCTTGTTAGTATCGTTCAAGTAATACCCTCACCCTACCCCTCATGCACTGGAGAGTCGGAGGAGCTGGTGACCAAGATGGTGGTGGCGATCGGTAGGAGGTCGTTTGCTGTTCCGAACGGAGTCTACGTACGCCACAAGTCGCTATTGAAGCTATTGTCCTTTTCATCACCAGCATGGCTGGTAAGCGGCGCCTGAGCTGTGTTTGGGTGAGCATTCGGGTTTCCTAGGCGCAATTTGCTGGTCGCTTCGGCGAGGATAATCTGGCTGGACGTGTCGATCAGCGACACCATGGCGCGCTTGACGTTGAGTCGGAAGACGGCCAGCTGGGCAAAGGCCGTGAGGGCCTTGTCGGGGGATGCCTGAGGGGTGAAGCCCGGGCCCTGGCGGTGAGGCGCGGCGATGCTGTCGACATTTCGAGCGACCTTCAGGGAGGAGCCTTGTGCTGTCTGCCAGCTCAGGAAGTATCCCTGAACTTCCCTCTCACGCTGCAGCTCTGAGGAGCTTGACATGGTCAACACGCGTGAGATTAGAGGTTGTAAGCATGTTTGTGAGGTTGAAAAAGTGTGGTGGCAACGCGAGAGGACCTGAATCATGCGCATTGCGTCATGGCGCCTCTAAGACCTGCGTTTAGGGCGATAAACAACACACGGGATCTAGGACGTTTCCAGAATAGCCTCGTTCACCACGCCGATCGCATCGATCGTGGAGTTGCTCAGACAATGGCAAGATCATTCGGCCGGCTGCGATACGTCGGACCCGAATGCGTGGTTAACCTTCGAACGGTATCCATGTCTAGATTCTGGTGCCAAGACAGCTGAGTTTGAATTATTCCGCCCTTGCAGTGTGGGTGAATAACCGGAAGAAAGCCTCCATGCCGCATGAACATCGGCAGGTACGTCATCCACAAATGCCCGGTCGATCGCGGAGCGCCCCGCCATCCCGCATACCAGGTAGATGAAGATGTGACCAGGGCTGTGTGAGTCGCTGCTCTTGGTCGGAATCAGGGCATGGTGACCACACACCTCTGAGGCCATCCAATTGTTTTTTCATTTTCAAGCCCAGGAGAACCCCAATTGGTGCGCAATTCTAGAAACATGTGCCCCCGTCAGCATTGCGACTGAGGGACGCACCCACCGAGTGGCACGAAAAATTGGCCCTCATAGTACCAGGCCGGCCAATCAAGACTGCAGTTGAGCAGCAGCCTTAATAGGCTGTGGAAATCGGCCCCGTCTCTCAGAATCGACTGGATCTAATAATTGGCCCCCTTTTGCGTTGGATTGGTAAACAAGCATAAAGGCCCTGTCGCCCCTCTTCCCTAACCTTCTGGTTCTTCTCTTTCCCCGTCGCAAAACGGGCCCTCCGGACGGAGGTCTACTTGCAGACTCTCATTCCAGGACGGGATCGATGACTCCTCACCATCCACCTCTTCTCCTTCGGTGACCGCCATTACTCTCCAACTTTGTTTTTGTTGCAGGCTGAAAACACGCTCTGTAACACGGGCCGACGGCCCACACTTCGACAGTCTAGTTGGCTCCATAGTGGCGCGGAACACGGGTTCCTCGCACTATATCTTGAGATAATCGTCATCGTTTAGGGCAGAGCTCGCGCAAAGGCCCACTCCGTTACTCGCATTGCCAGATGGCTTTGGCATCAACGATCCGCAACTCCAATCGTTTGTCAACAACGATCCAGAATTGCTATCCGAGTTTGATCTCTTAGCTTCCATTCTAGCTCTTCCATCCTCTCAAGAAACTCTCCTAGTGCCGACCTTACCTGGTTCCGGCGCTGGGTCATCTTTATCTTCTCTCCCTCCTTCATCAGCATCTTCATCCTCCTCATCGTCTCTCGGTGAAAACATAACCGATTCATCGACCCATAATGCTTCTCCCGGTAATTTCAACACATCCCTCACAACACAGTTCGAGAGGTGTACGAAGTGTCGCAAGCTATTCACTGCTGACCGTCTCCGGTGCGTAATTCATCTCTACTACTCATCATTTTATTTAAAATTATTAATAGGCCTTGTGCCGTAGATTACACATCGGAAGCTGTAAGCGACATCACTGTCCTGCTCCAGCTTGCAATAAGCATTATGCGTACGCTCGTGACCTGGATCGACATAAAAAGGAGTGCGCGTATCTCGGCCACCCTTCCGGCTACATATGCAATTGTGGAAAAATATTCGGGTCGAGGTATAGGTTTAGGAGACATTACAGCTCTAAACGTCCATCTTGTACAAAAGGTTTGTTCGTCTGTGAATGCGGGCGAGTGTTTAAAGAAATCGCACTTCTTGAATCGCATAGTCGAACATACTAAAAGCAAGCAGGATGACCTCGAAAGTATACTAAAGATAGAGATAAAGGATATAAGGGATAGTAGAGTGAGATAAGGGGATATAATACTATTAGGCAAGTTGGCCTAGTATAGATTAGGACCAGTTTATTCTTAGCATACAGTTATTAATATTAATACCTATTAAAGTACGCTAAGAGCACTTTTTAGTAGGACCTTAGTAATGGGGAGTATTACTTGTGTTAGAAATAGGGCACTAGCTATAAAGGAATTAAGGCTATAGGGACCCTAATTAAGGTAATAGCTTTAAACCATAGGGTTAGATAAAGGGTCTAGATATATTCTAATGGATTACTTAGGCTATAGCTAAATTTATATGTATCTAGCGTAATATAGTAGTATATAAGCCCCAGGCCTATCGCCCGATTTAGGACCTCGTCAGGCAGATCAANNTTTCACCCTTGACCCTCCAATCTGAGACATGGTATGCAGTATTGCATCCCACTGGTCATGACCCTTATCGGTCAGTTGTCCGTCCATGGGAAGAATATTTGTCTGAGAAAGGTTTCAGCGGTAGGAGTACGCTGGTCATTTCGTGAGCGCTGCTGCTGTAGGGAGCGGGCCTGCAAAGAACCTACTGGATCAAAACACAACGACCTTTGGTGAGGATAGCTCTAGTTGACCATTTGGTACCATTATTGATAATCTAAATGAAAGTGACTAAGGATAAAGGATGCTACAATGATAGATTTGGACGGTCTATCGCGCGCCCATGCCCTTGTTTTGAGCTGGCGCACGTGTACTGACCGTTGCAAGTTCGGCACATAAACATTTTGGTACTTAACTACGAAAGTCCTAGAGCTGACAACTATAGGTCACTGTCACCCACCCTGTGG
>JAAGWO010000350.1:0-18238 GCA_013266205.1 Fusarium decemcellulare
ATGGGAATAAGCAGATAGAAAATAGACTTTCTAACACAAATCAGACACTAAACATGGAGCCTATATCCAGTTAATCGGCATGGTGATAACCCCATCATTCGACCGTATTATGTGGGGCTTTGGAGGTTTAGTTTCTCAGAGTACAGCACAGTCAGCCACATTGCAGTACACCATAACCGGGTATGTGTATCCGGTGTGCGCGAAGAGAGGGTGGAGGGCCGATGTTTCATCTTGCTAAGGGCGTGTGGGGAATTGACGGCCCCATCGGCAATATAAAGCCGACGTGCCAGCATGAAAGCTCCAGTCGTTCTACAATTCGTGAGTGGCTATGCAACTCTGTATCCAGCAATCAACCTCCCCAGAACACCAGATCAAGAAAAAGCGGCTTGAGAACCATGGCAGAAATTAGAATCGATAATACAATACTTGCAAATTTCCACGACAAGGTAGCCGTGATTACAGGTATGCCCTGACTGTCGCAGTATGAGTTATTTATGCGTGGCCAGCCGTAAAATGGTACTGACCCTCTTCCAGGATGCGCCCAGGGGATCGGAGGAAGGGCAGTTTGCCAACTTTTCCAAGCAGGGGCTCGCGTGGTTGCCGCCGACGTGAACGACACCAAAGGTCGAAATGTCATTGACACGCTAAAGCACGACGGTCAGAAGGGGCACCTGCACGCGACGTATGTGCACGTGGATGTTTCGAATTACGACTCAGTACATGCATTATTCAAACACGCTCTGGATCTTCACGGAAGAGTGGATATGGTCATTCATTGTGCCGCCATCACAGAGATCGGCGGCTGGTTTGCCCCAGGCAAAAACATGAATTCTATTACAAGTGTGAGTGAGTGATTTGTAAATTTGTTCGTGAACAGACAAACGTGATAGATGATTTGCTAATCATACGGCACTCTCCTGTTCCACAGCCACCCACGACCCAAGTACTCGATATCAACCTTGCCGGGACGATGTACGTCACCCATGTGGCTCTAGCAGCTATGAGGCCTGATTCCGGCACGCAAAACGGAGACGATAAATCAATTACTCTCGTTTCGTCTGTAGCAGGATTCAAAGAGAGCCCCGGCCTGCCAGCGTACTCGGCCAGCAAGCACGGTGTCATAGGGCTCATGCGGTCTCTAAGGGGATACCTACCGTCAACTTTTAATGTTCGAATCAACGTCGTATGTCCATGGGCGACTGATACTGACATGCTCGGCGCTGTTCGTGGCCTCTGGTTGAAGAATTCGATGCCAATAAATATGCCGGATGACGTGGCGAGAATTATCCTCCAGTGCGCTGGGGACGAGTCACTTCACGGCAAGGCAGTCTACGTTGCAGGCGGCAAGGGCTTTGACATAGAAGAAGGCATTGATCGTACCCAGGCAGAGTGGCTGGGTGCTGATCAATCCAGGGACTTGGCCAAAGGCCAGGAGCTGCTTGGATCAGTAAGCAACTTGATCCATTATCCGAAAGCTCTGTTTTTACTGACTGGTCCGTTTAGGGATCACCTTGGGCGGCGAAGTGAAATCGAAATACGGCAGGCAGAGTCAAGAAGAATGACCAATAGTTTCTAGGAACGTACTGTCATTTGGTGGTTTAGGTTGTGCAAGTTGAAGTCTCTGCTTGATAACAGAAAATGCAGTAATGTATTGTGCTTGAATAATTGGTAGACAAGATACTCTGATTCTCTAATTGGAACCTATCCTAACTTTTTTGACCGTACCAAGGATCACGTGGGTACTCAGACAGCAGCCCTTCTCTTCCAACAGCTGCCTCGTTGTGGACTATAGGATAGGCCGTGGTATCGACATAGGTCTTTGCAACATACGGCTGTGGTGCCAGACTAGCCGCAGGCTGCATGGGGACAAAAGTTGGGTTGTGCACCACCACCATCTTGCCATCTATTGTAAGCACCTTTTTGTGGCCTCTGGACAACAAAGTTACGTCAGGAGGCCGGCTCATGTACCCAGGCTTGGCCTTTGTGCTCAACTCGGATGCCGAGTGTACCAGATTCGCTAGGAGAGAATTGGCCCAGTGCGCATCGGCAAAGACCATAAGAGCGAGCCACGAAATGGTCGCCAGGACTAGAGCTAAACAGCTGAGAGCAAGCTGCAAGCGAGACATAGCCACGATCAACTTGTCAACGCTGATTTCCACAAGGGATGGATCAACACTGACGGCGTATCCTCTTGCGAGAAGCAATGACTCGATGGTGTCCGATGTATTCCAGATCCAGGTCAAGACGTCGTTGTCAAGTGACTGTGAGCTGGTGTTGGAGCGGCCATCGCCCAGTCCATGAGCAATGATAACAGCAGCCGTGTCGACTTGGCCAAAGAATTGAGTGTGGTTGACGTTGGAGTTGGAGGCCGCACAGTCAGTTTGAACGACCTTGCCACCAAACGCTTCGTTCTGGAAGGATGCTCTGTCGCATTCTTCCAATGGTTCTGGCGCTTTGGCGATAGTCTCGGATCTCACGAGCGTGATGTTTGTCGTGGTAATACTCACTAATGAGTACATACTCTTGCCGCCGGTTTCCACAGCGTAGTAACCCCAATTGCTTTGCAACACAGTCTTGTTTCCGTTGTCGGCTGTGTTGGCGCCGAATTGATAGCTCATGTTTTGGCTCTGAGCATTCATCATGCGGTCGATAATCCGACCGACGAGCGGATTGTTTCTCTCTGTCTCATTTGCGCTCCAAGTCCGTTCAACCAAATCCGTGACGTCTTTCTCGGCGAATGGACTTCCGGGACTTGTCAACATGGTGACTTTTAGTGTTGACTCGGAGAAAGTATGGCGTCTTGTCCCTTTCGTCACGGTAAACACCTGAGTCATCACTGCAGAGCCTCCGCCTGCACCGAAAGAGAACCAGATGTTGTCCACTCTATTTGGTAGGATGTATCTTGAGTCTTGTTGACTGTCTGACACATCGCTCCAATGCACCTCGGGCCTGCCAGCCACTACTGCTACCAGACCTTGTGAGAAGACATTGCTGAAGGTGCAGTTCCAGACGGCAGTTCCTCCGTCAAAGCGTATGCACTCGGTGGCTGGGAATTCCTCTCCGTCGAGCGTTGCGTCGTTGGGGTACATGGCGTAACTATCGGGGGATACCGAAAAGCCGTCATTGTCGAGCCAGATGCGCGCGCCAACACCGATTTCTTGCGTCGGTTCGACAATCTCGGGTGCGCCGTGGCCGTGTGAGACTTCTTGGCCAGTCAGTGTGTAGTTGAGACCTGGGTTAAACAGGTCAACGCCTATAGTTTGTGGAAGCTTTTGTTCAACGTTCCGTAGTTCATCCGGATTGAGATAGAGCTGGACGATATACGGCGGATTCTCATTTCGCTGGTCTTGGTAGTCGGCGATTGTGGCACTAGACGGTTTGAAGATGTAGCCCGGTGAGTCTAGGGCCCAGAGCAGCGTGCCGTACAGAGATAAAACAACATTGAGGATACTAAAGGCAACCACGACGAGTGCTGCGCGTGAAATGCCTCGGGACGAGATGTACAGGGTGCGTTGGACATAGTCTTCGGTAAACATGAGATACGACGAAAACTGGTTGGACCGGGCGGCCATCAAGGAAAAGATTTTGTAGACAAATATTCCCATAAGCAGCTCGGCGCATTTGAAAATAATGGATTTGACCGCATTATGATAGACCGGTATCCAGGACCTGATGAATGATGAAGAGGATTCTATCATGTTGGAAGAGTTGCTGCGAAATTGCCAAGACAGAAAGGAAAATAACAGCGGGGGAGGGGCTCTGCCTACGTTTTGTTGCCAAGAGCTTTTTCGCCCCATCGTTTAAGAAAGCTCGGAATTCTCCTTATAGAGCCTTGTCGTTATATCGTTATAAATAAATACTTACGCCGCTGGTTGGGCAAACGCCGAGGCAGTCTTGCACAATCTCGTCAGGCGGTGCGGGTCATGGCCATATACGGTTAGCATCATCTTTCAGCTGAGGATTCGATGTGCATGAGAGGTCTAGGGTCTCGGTCTCGGCCTTCCAAATCACTTGATACCCCACAATGGACTGTTACCATCAAATTAGGTGTGTGGTTTATGATGGATCCTCCCTGTCCTCGCAGCAGTGTGTTGATGATCCGCCTATGCCACGCGGCGGTCCAGACTGCCAACTAGACTCGTCCCTTCTCGGAAGTCCTTGCAAGCTTTGTCTCGATGCTGTCTACGATAGAAGAGTGTTAGATCGGCACATGCGGATTCTGATTTATGATTCTTTAGTCCCTCTACTCCGATCGGATATGGTGCGCGCGGTGCTGGACACGGCTTTCGAGAAGCTGTCAGGGTCCTCCAGCAGGAGGCTTTTGAGCTTAGACGCTTATTTAATTTCAGTGAGATGCGAGCCAATGGGAATCAAAAGTTTGACTGGGGTTTCAGAAATTGTGCTGGAGCCAACTGGACGCGGGCCCACCAGTAACCGACGGCCGGCAAATTCGAGTCCTAGCCGCTGTGATAGCGATTGTTTGCTACGAGTAATGGAAGGGAAATCAAAGCATATTATCGAGAGGAACCAACGGCTATTAACGCAAAGATAGGACTGCTGCCAATTCAAGCTGTGTCACTTGAACTTTTGTCTTGGGGTTACCCGAGACCTGACCAAATGCTGGCCCCCAAATCGATAAGATTCCGATAAGATAAGAACATTGTGGCCGACAACTCTGCTTGGTGTACCAGTTAGCATGGAACATGCGGGCCAAATTGTCTAGATTGACTTGAATTCCAGACATTGAAATCAGAATTACCCTTTCTCCGATTAAATTAATCAAAACGCGGCATGTGGGGTAGAATCATTGTGTTCTCTTCGGCGTTATATCTGATGCTGATGGGATATCCCAACCACTGGACCGACCTGTACTAGAAAACTTTCCCATTATATCTTGCTCGATTGTCATGCTAAGAAAGAATGTCTAATCCGGTCCATAGACAAAGTTAGCTAGCCTCATAATGGGGCCAAGTGACAGACTTGTCACTTGTCTTCTTAGATCAAGCCAGAAGGCCGCTAAGATCATGGGCCGTAGAGTCATGATCAACAGAAGTAGAACACTGGGTGGGAACGAGCATTACCAAGTACCGATTTTGATGGCTTGGAAAGTTCGATTCAATATAATTCGGTGCCAGGTGGATGCAAGTAGTAACTTGATAACCAACTATCTAATGTTGAAACTGAAAAGCCAGGCACTAGGCCTAACCTTGTTTGATATAGTTGGCGATATTGGGTCGAGCCTCGAATGCAGTCTTGAATTTGGCGAGAGAAGCTGGAAGGGTAGCCTGCATATCAGAAGCATTAGCTCTACACCTCAACGCAAACTCGGGGGCTGTGGCATGTACCGGCAGTGTTCCTGTTCGCGCGTCGTTGTCTATGGACACGTAGACGGCAAAGTCTGCATAGCTGACGACATCTCCAAGGAGATATGGTCCCTCGCGGTCGGCATAGAAGGTCGCAATATGATCATAATATTGGGGAGCAATTTTGTCTTTATACTCGCTATTCGGGCCTTTAAGGTTCGTCACCCAATGAACCTACACGTTTGATTAGTTTCGCTTAGTGAGCCAACAGCAAGGCGAGTGTTGACTTACTCTCCAGTCGACATAGATGTCTGACACGACATCTACCAAGTACTTGTCTTCGCTGGTGCTGCCATCATATCGGCTGAGATCACGGGATAGGAAACGAAGAATGGGGATATGCTAGCCACCAGCCAAGTTAGTATCGAGTAGGCTTTCATAATACTTGATGGAGGTTCACCGACACCGGTAAGGACAAGACCCTTGTATTCAAGAGCAGGGACCTGCCCATTACGGGTAAGACCTTGCTTCTTCAACTTTACCTTTGTTTCAGGCCATGTATCATCCCTGCGGTACAGGCGCTCTTCAAAGTTGATGCCTGCATCGATCAAGAACAACCTAGTCAGGACGTTGATCAGCAATAATCCCCACATCACAGCAAAGAATTCTGAAAGACGAGGGGAAAACACTCAATCGTGAAGCGTACTCACTTGACAACTTCACCCCTGCCAAGCTTACCGATAGCGAGGTAGTGGTATACAACTGAATCAGAAGCGGGCATGATGCTGGTTGGGAATCTGCGATGTTCCGCTTTGTTTGTTAGGTTCGACAAGTCAGTTTCAGACTCAATGAACATCTTTTCTGGCGACTCGATGAGCTATTATACTGCGGAGACAGTAGCGCATGAAGAGCCGTGCTCCACAATCATTCCGAGGAAGAGAATGCCGGCTAACGTCTCGGCTGAGGCGACTAGCTCCGTTTCCTGCCCTCGGGCACCTGGCTTTCAAGTAAACTACACTATTACCTCAAGTAATTGGAAACGTCTTATGGATGCTCCAGAGCCCGCCATGTGTATTAATGGGGCTCTTCTCTTGTCAATTATTGGTCGCTACTCACATTCATTCCACTGTCCAAGGGTCAAACGAGGTGGAGGTTGGGTGCCTTGAAAACGCTAACTATCTTTATGACGTCATACTCTCATTGATCAGCCCTTGCCCTAGCAATGACTGACTTGGGGTGTGACAAGAGTTGCAAAACAACCGGACTTCAATGCAACTCTAGCGATTCACTTTTGCTGTCACTCAACTTGCTGTACAAGACTCCTGCCTTTTACTAAGCCTGTGATACAAGAACCATTGAGCAGTGGTTTTCTTGTGTAATTCCCTAATTAGAGTATTAGGCTTCATAAAGTTGAAATCGATCACTAATGTGTGCTTCGTTGTAGAAACTTGGGCCACCTAAGCTTGAGGAATGGTGCCGTCATTTGACGAGATGAGGAAAGAAATACTGAAGCTTGACGCCGATAGATACAGTCGAGTCGGAGGTCCTAGGAACATTACTATCCTATTTTGGCCGTTTGCGTGGAATCGCGACTTTTGTCCCAAGGTTCTGCCTGACCATCTCGATCGATGCGCCCACAATGCGGCTGAGTGTGACAAATATTGATCTTTTCTGACGCCTTGTCAATCAGTAACAGACCCCGGCCGGATCACTTGCGAGTAATCGAGGAGAAAGACGGAGACGTGATTTGAAAGCGCGTGCTATCGACGATGCATGTTCTCTAGCTTCTACAATCACACAGGACACAGTATCTTGACACATCATATTATGACTAATGCCAACACAGTTGCCTAATAGCTTCCTAGTAATGATGTTGTGCTAGTTGGCTAGCTCTATTGCGATGAGAAACACTAATTCCCCCTTTAGTTTCTTTACGAAGAAAATCCAACCCCCTTAAATAAGAGCCATATTCCTAGCTAAGTGGTTTTTGTCCTCAAGCATTAAACCACATGCGTACAATCCTGAAGCTTCTTGCAAACGCATTCATGTCCAGGTAAGCGTATGTTGGACTGATACCGATATGTATAGCGCGGCAGCTGAAATCATATGCTACCGTAGCTAAGCCACCTTCTATTTCTGAGGGAAGCTTTGGATCAGAAGAGGTAAAATACGGAATCGCATAGACTATGCCCAAGTATCCTCCAACAAGAAACAGAGCCAAGCGGAAGAGCTGGAAGCCTTTCTGCCACCGACCCTTGAATACCAGTAAGTCGCACGCCTCGGCACCCGCAATGAGAGGATAAAGCACAATTTGGTAGTAGACCGCAATTTTATAGAACATCAATGATGTCTCATTGTCCTCGGACATAAAATCGGGGTTCTGAAAGAGCCATGTTGTCGAACAGAGTTGCTCGTCTGTGCATGTAGACGAGCCTGGAGCTGATGCAATGCCTGAGGAGAGACAATCGTACTTCTGCATCGAGTTCCGAGTATCTTGCAGGCGGAGGGCATGTATTGTGGCAGCCCATTGGATAAACGTCAATACATTTAGTCCGATGACAAGGCCACGTCGTGTCTTTGAGTCTTGGCCGAAGAAGCAGGACCATGGATGGAACCTAAAGCTGGTGGCCAAGTTCCAAGTCGATACCCAGCCTGCGAGAGATACGGGCTCGGCTGCGTTAGGATTGCTGACAAGAGTTCCAAAAGCCCACCACCAAAGTCCAAGCTGGCCAAACCCCCATATGAGTACAGACCAGTCGACAGGGTTATATCTCTTGCAGGTCTTGGGGCGAGATAACATCTTATTTATCGTCCATAGTACGCCAAATGCGACGATGAGGAGATTCGTCCACGCTCTCAGCGCGGTCAGCCCGAAAGCACTGTCGCGAGGAGTAGAGGGAATGACTTTCCACCCGTCTAGACAGCTGGCCAAGTCGCACCATGAAGGCCTTGGGTCTCGAGCATCATTGGTGATTTGATAGCCTGGTCCTGACATGAAGTGGTGGTGGTCCCGATGCCCTATCCAGTCCAGATCTGCGTAACGACGTTTATTCAGATTGGCCTCCAGCAAAGTACAGTTGACAGCTCTTTGCGGAGTTCTCTGGACGCAACTTGCAAATTGGCTGTTCTTATACAGAGTGAACTCGGGCGTATTGACATCTGTAGATTCTGAACCTTTTATCGTGGCCATGATAACGTAGACCATGATGTAGCCAAGGAAGCAAACAGTCGCGATGAGGCCGAACCATATGGCGCATCGCAATAGACGGCGTTTTACCACAGGCAGGTCAAATGTCTCATACTGAGATCTGCAAGCACTCCCATCTGATTTCCCGAAGATATAAGATGAGTCGGTTTCCGTTGCATGCTCCACGTCTGACTGAGCATGTCTGGGTGGTTGGGATAGCTGATCGTAGCGATACGCGTGTGCTCTTTGTTGGCCGCGGCGGTCGTATTTCCGGCCGGCCATAGTGGCTGTATCTGTGCCGGGGCTGTTTAGTTGCTGTGTCAAGTGATGCAACGGGTGGTGAATGAGAGTGGATTGAGAGTTGATTAAGAGTAAATCAAGTAGTATTTATATAGACCAGGCATAAGGCTGTGTCTTGAACTGAGTCCTCATCCTTCCGACAGTGGCTTCGCTACCACGGAGGCCTGTTGTAACTTGTGCCCAAGGTCACCACTTACATTCGCAATAGGTGTGGAAAATATCCACTTGATCCCTGTCAATTGACGCGACCCATGCCTGTTGTGACGGCTAACATGGACATGCAGGGGCTGATTGTAGCCAAGCCACGCGCCAACTCTGCTAGTCACTTGCTACATGCACTTGGGGTGTTACAGTTACATGTAAATGGATGGGCGGCATGGCGCAGCAAGTGGTTACATTCAGCCTTACATTTTGCGAGCGAGCAGTGCTCTATAACAACTAACTGTATTGGTCACCGTCAAGGTTCCCATTTCAGCAGACCACACTGTCTTGAACGTGTCATTTGCCAGACTTGGTTTAAGGTCCGTATATTGTTAGGATCCTATGGAAAGCTGTGTTTCAAAGCCCCTGCCGTGAGCTTTAATCTACCTACCCACCTTGCTATTGGGAGTGGCTGATGGTTTGAGTCCTAAATCTTGGCACTGGAAGTGGGGGAAAGACTAAGGGAATGCTAACAGCCACGCAGTCGCCAGGCTGTGGCGGCCAAGCCAGTCCATGGCCTTCAAAAGGCTGCAGGATATAAGGCAAGACGGTAGGATGCAGTGCAACCCGCCGAAGAATGGGCGAGAACACCTCTCATGGTCAACAGGTCCAACCTGAAGGTCAGTCGCATTTGCTGGGTGCCGTTGTCCAAACCATGATCATATCATCGAGAGAGAAACCTACCAATCGCTAAATCACATGATGCTCATGGAAGAGCGCGTTGGAGTGTCGAGGCGAAGCTAGAGAAAGGATTCACGCATGCATGAGCTGCAACATCCTTCATGATAGCTGCATGGGACTAGAAGAACATTTCTCAAAAACGAGCCAGTCACAAGAAATATCTCGCAGCCTGATTTCTCGAGCGTGTATATGCCTGTCTCGCAGGCTCGGATAAACATGTACATCCATGCTTAGTGCAGCCTTATGACAGGCCATGTGGCATGGCATTTACCGTTTTCAGGAGCTGTGCCGTTTTAGGAAAACGCTCCATCCCCTGTGCAGGCCCTAACAGACAAGGCCCCCAATCATCACCTACCTAGTATCCATGCAGCTGACTCCGGATGGCACAGCATTTGCCTTTTCAGGAAAACGCTGCGCACCTCACGCAAGACGTGACAGATAACGGCCCCACCATGTGTAGCATACGAGGGAGCACCAAGACGGCCAAAGGTCAAGCTAATTACACTGGCCAAAAAGGAATCGGGTTCAAGAGTATTTTCCGGATGGAAGAAGTGTCATGAATCTCGTCGAAGAGCTACTGGTTCAAATTCGACAAGAACAAACGATTTGGCACAATTGCACCAGGCGGGTGGAAGAGTTCCCAGTGCCGACAAGCCAAGGATACACTGCCTTCTGCTTAGATCTGTGCCAACGAGACGACATGCGAGAGCTAGCTAGTAGAGGGGCTCGTCACTTCGACGTCGATCAGCTGCTGTCCCTTCGGAGGTCGAAACATGTCGAAATTCACGTCCAACTAATTGATCTCGGAACGTCGAAAAAAGCAATTCATGGCCAAAAGGTTCAAGTTGCCAATCTGCCTGCGGAGCCCCGACGGCGTTATCAACCTTGTTCAGTCATCTTTTTGGCTTTTCCATTGCCAGATGAGCTCCCAGATGGCGGTACCACGATGCCTGTCTTACCGTAGACCGCATCATTAATTTCGACGAGCTGATAAGCTCTTTAGTTTTCGCTGTAAAGCGGTTTCATGCCAACCGCTGGCCTTGTTCATCTTGATACATCACTTCGTTGGAATCTAGTCCTCCGTGATGATCTAGTCAAATCATTCCCAGACTCCGTCCTTGCGGTTAACAGCTAGATTAACCGCTTGTTAGCTACTCCCTATACTCGACATCAAGAACACTGTTTCTCCATGAATTCTCCCATTTCAACCATCGCTCTGCAAGCAACTCATTCAAGTTAACATCCTGCCCATCCCCTACCAAATCGGCAAGCCAAGCCACTCTCGTTTGAGCCACCGACTGGGCCAAACCATTCCTCTGCTCGAAATGCCAGGCCATGGTCCTATCAAACTGCTTTGTTACCTTTTCTATCAAGAGAGCCTGGGTTGCAAAGGTTTGCGCCTCCGCTTCGCTCAGAGCACGCTCCATGTCGTCAAGCGAGAGTGTAGCTCGTATACGACATATATATATCATTGTATACACGAAAAACTCTCGAAGTCTGGTACGGTCTAATGATTCGGCAGAGACGGGTAAGTCGAAAAGTGAAGACGGATGCGGTGGTTTGCGCTGATATAAGACGTTGCTTTCATGCAACTTCCTGTAAACCATGGTCGCTCGTTCCAGGACTCTTGCACTCTGGTCCGTATACCCAGATTGGTATGCTCGGTCATTGAAGAGCATTCTCATGTCCTTCAAAATACCCGGCAGAAACGTCACGACGCCGAAGAATTGCCACCAGAAGGAGGCTTCGTGGTCCGTCTCAAGTGTAGATGCATGGTGGAATAACCGCTGCCATTCTGGGTCTTCAAACATTGAGCGTCTCATCCTATATAGCTCATCCACCACCTATACAATTGATCAACATGACAATCAGCTCTCTTAGACTGATGATCACTCACGATGCTTTGACCTTGGCTCTTGAGGAGCGCCCTATCGAACCTGGATTCGTACTGCGCGGCTTTCCTAAGCCCCAGTAGCTGAACACTTCCTCGAAGGTGGGCAATGAGGCGAGTCGTGTGAGGCTTTCCAAGCAACTACTTATCGATACTGTCACAATTTGCGCCTTTCTGGAACGGATGAAAACGCACCTCGTAAAGCATCAAGAGACGCGTAGCGCAGTAGGTGTTAGCCGTTGGGTAAAGCGATCCACCTCCAATCTCCTCCTGTAGGCTTTGAAGGGCCTTTCCGTAGAGTAGGTCAGGTGAGCATTGCTTCATCGACAGGCCAACCATCTGGCTAGCTCTTGCTGCGACACAACGCATAGCGTCATCTAAACAGGGATCTTGCCCGTAGCGGCTCGGGAGATGGACCAGAAACGAGGAAGGCGACTTTTTCAGGATTTCTTTGCACCAACTTGGTTCATTTTGCAAAAGTGTATGAGCATTGGTCGCAAGGTCCACGTCGACAAAGGTAGCCAAGTCCAGTATGTCAAAGTTGTATGTTGCCCTTAGCGATTCGTAACCCTTCAACGAAAGCTGGGGTGGGATCTTCTGAGTCTGCTTATCTGAGACGGTCAGCCACGATTGTAAGCCATCATCCCCGGCGGCTTTCGGTCTTTGGATCGCTGGCACAGGCCCGTCTGATTGGGCGGTGCTTTCCAGTTTGTGGCATTTGCTACCTGACCTCGCAGCCTGCCTTCTGACACTAATCTTGGCGTCTTGACTTAGTGTCCCGGTTGAGCTGGCGTTAGAAGCATCCACAAATATAAATGCCGGGGCTTGCTTGGCACGACATCTTGGCTTTTTCGGCGGCACCATGGCCCCAAAGTCACTATTGCTAGCGTTTGGAGGAGGACATCTGTGATGACAAACAGAGGCTGCATCAGGTGTAGCTTTGCTCCCCGCTCTCCTTAACGCCAATGCAACACTAGTCCCACTTCGATTAGTCATTGATCCAGTATATGCAAGCTTGCATAGGTATTCACTAAAACGCTAGTTCCATTCCGAGAGTCATAAGCGATCCAAAGCAACTTATCACTCACTAGAAAAGCAGTGAAAACGAGAAGCCAACCTTGATACGGCAACAACTGGTACATGATGATAAAGGCTTGAATTGACAATTGGATCGATGAGACGCGGGTATTCTGTTGACCGGTGGGGCGCGGCGGAATACCCTTTATCCGCCCATCCTTGCGTCAACCCCCGGCAATCGTTGTTTCGACATCTAATACAGGGTAGGGTGCTCAAAAAGGCGCGCAGAACAGAATAGTTAAGGATCAGATCTGGATCCAGAAAGGGAAATAGCTTTATGCCTCTAGAAATACTACCTACTATGGCTTCTCTCAATTTTTTCTGCATTTTCTTGTTCCTTGAAATCCAGGTTTGTCGTTTGCCTCATCAGTTTGATAATCGTATGTGCTTCGTAGACAAACTTTCAATGATGAATATGTGGTTTGTGCATTCGACAGTTTCGACTGAACAACTTGTGTGGTCGTCCATACAGAACGCACTTTGGCTTTACTATGTTCTTCGTTGTTGTGGAAGCTAGTGGCATATATCACGTCTCGTGGAGCATCGCTCAGAGGCGTCTTCCAACATCTGTGATTTACCATCTCTGTCGGCCAAATCACTCTCACTGTACCTTTATTTTCTCCATGGAACGGTACTACAGTTGGATTAGTCCTTCTCCCGCCCGTCTGTGTTTCCTGGTGCTGTTCCTGCAGCTTTGCAGTTGGCTTCGTAGTTCCTGATGATCGACGCGTCGTGGGGACGGAACCTCCGCCTTGAACCAGGATCTCGTCATCAATCGCGTCTGTTTCGCGACAAAAACGCCCACAGTCGCGCCGACCTCGACGCTCGCTCCCCTCTAAGACTGTCGAGATTGTAAAGATTCTCTCCTTAGGCTGGGTCTTGGTGGATCAACTGACACCTCGGGCCCTACTCTGCAGCTTGCGCTATCAAGCTTACAAATTAGCCCGCTGATCGGGCTTCGGACTGCCGCATTGTGCGAAGGCAAATAACTTGAATGGATCGTGCCTCGCCGAGCTAGCCCAGATTGGGAATAAGGTTTCGCGCATCCTTTTCAGCGTCGAGAGCCGACCTAGCTGATGGGAAGCTGGATAATTCGGTCAAGGTCATCTTTGCACACTTTGAGTGATCTAACAAATCTCTGAGCACTTGGCTCTACAGAACTACCGGCGTGTATCAGTACTCAACCTTGGCGGAGTTAGGCCAATTTATCGTTAATTCCGCCCAGGACAGCCATGGGTGGACTGCAAGAAGTATCAAACCAACTATCACTTGACAGCAAGTTGCTCAAGAGCATTGATAATTAACGGTTAGTACCCAACTAGGCATAAATCCTAACTCCGGACCTTGATTCATAAGCCCTGTAGAGAGCTTTCGTCAATTTCGGCTACTGCATTGGTGGCCGGATTGCCAGGATACGATTTGCCGGAGTAGCACGTAACGGGCCGTTACAGGGCAATTCAACCAGACGTATAGATGCAGTGACGTATTATATAAAGATTCCCAACGACCAACACTTTGTAAGGTGCGAATCTCTTCTTTGACCAGATTCTTAACTTCGCCACTAAGTATTTCCATCTGCCAACAACAGCCATGTCATTCTTCCCTCCTATCCGCGCCTCAAACGCCCTCATCACCGAGGCCAACGCCCCCAAGACCGCTGTCTTCGTAGGCGGTACCGACGGTATTGGCAAGGCTACCCTGATAAATCTTGTCGCTAGGGGCTTCCCTATCAAGGTCTATATCGTAGGCCGCAATGAGGCAGGGCACCAAGCTCTTCTCGATAACCTCAGGTCTTTGAACCCAAACGCGACCCTCGTTTACATCGAAGGCCAGGTCTCGCTGACAGCGGACTCTCAGCGCATTGCTGGTCAAATCGCGGCCCAAGAAGAGAAGGTTGACCTCTTTCTTTCAGCAGGCTACTTGCCCTTCACGGGACGACAAGGTGAGTAATACCAGATGATTACATCGTAAATCCTGGTCCAATATGGCTTATAATAATCACAGAAACTTCTGAGGGTCTCGAGGCATCTCAGGTAGTATCCTACTACAGCCATGTCGTTTTCATCATGCGTCTTCTGCCCCAGCTCAGAGAGGCTGCCAAGTCGTCCGAATCGGCGCGCGTTATCAACGTACTTGCCGCTGGAAAGGAGACGACCGACCTCTTTCTCGACGATTTGACTCTCAAACAGCCGGATCGATTTAACATCCCAACGTTCGCCGGTCACGCCGCTACCTCCGTGACCTTGACTTTGAAGCGTATCGCTGAAGCACCGGAAAACAAAGATATTATCTTCATCCACTCGCATCCTGGCGTAGTTAGTACGGACTTGTTCATCAAGAGCTGGGCTGGGAAATTCGATCCGAACACAGCTACAGCTGCTCCACCTGCTGGAGACTTTGTCAAGCTGACACCAGAAGAGTCTGGTGAAAGATGTATGTACTTGGTTACAAGCGCAGAGTTTGGGGGTAATGGTGTTCCAGTGCAGAGTGGGCGGCGTGCGGCTCACACTCTGGTCCATGGAGCCAAATCTTCGCTGTTCTCGATCAACGACAAGTTTGAGATTGTCGAGCAGGACAACTTGCTCGCTGATCTCGAGAGGATGGGAGCTCCTCAGAAGATTTGGGATCATACCTTTGAGGCGATTCAGTCTCTCACCAAGTCAGACTAGATGGATATCAGCGGCTGTCAACATCTAACCAGGTCAGCGACTATTGATAGCTTTGGATGAAGAGTAGAAAGTGAGTCAATGCAGGCACTCAGAACGAGCCATATCCTCGCACTCATCAATACACCGAAGTGTCTCAGCCTCCCTCAGCCTGTAATAAGTGATTATCAAGGAGTGCTTATATTATAGAGACAAGTTATGTTTGCCGAGACGAAAGAGAATCATGAGACGGCCTTGGAGAACCTCTCTACGCAATTCGACGATCAGAGAGCAAACCTCACGCATCTTTGTGGTACGTACATACCTGTGAGGGTGCAGTGGGCCTCTTCTTCGTCCTGAAGTACCCAAACTTCGGCATTCGAGTGACCTCCGGTACAGAGGCCCAGTAATAACAAGATTGAGAGCTACTTCCTTAGTGGCATGAGCCATCCGTATCGGCTTGTCGAGGCAATTCAGGGGATGCTGGAAGACCAGGAGAAGGAGTTCTGCCAGGCTCGTGCCCAGGATGAGGCGGGAGCGGCGCGAGAGTACGTGGGCCGCGACTCAGAGTATCTGGGCGAGGTTTCCCACATAGTGTCCTAGAAAGCATCTTCTTTGATCACCAGGGAGCACCGCAAGGCATTGAAAGGCACCAAGCCCTTGATCGGATGCCAGATGACCGTGTAGCGATGACTGCACTGCGTCTGTCCAGCTCGATATCCCCTGCCATCACACTATCTATGGGGAGCTTATCACTACAGCCCCGCTAGCCAAGTAGAATACCGATCCGCGGTCTCAATGGTGCTATCGAGTGACGAGAAGACAACGCTTTCTATCTATCCGAGCGAGATCTACTAATTCGACTGCTGCTCGCACCGCCACTAGGTTAGGTGTCCACTTCACTCCGTCCGATGCGGACTTTCCACGCAGAAGTAAGGAAAGATTACCCATCGTGCCTTATCCGACCTGTCGCATGACTTCACGCCCTGTCTCCCATCTTGTGCATCGGGATCGTCGGACCAGTAGTCTAGGGTGCATTTGGACACTGATAGCTGCTCTCAAAGCGTATTATCAATCATCAATACTTATCAATTACCGGGCGTCCATCTGTCACGGACTTTTCTAAAGTCCATGCCGAGCGTCTCGCCGGGTATTACAAAGCACAACCCCGTCTCATACTGCCGTCTAGAGACCAAGTATAAAGACTATGAACGCACCCTGTACTCCCCTTCTTTTCTCCCCTCCTAGTTGTGGTATCATCATATTTTTTGCTCGTATATCCACAGCTTCTACTTGCCTCTGCTAGTTAGACTATAAGTCCCTAACCCATAAATTGTCTTCCATCGCTCTTCGTCATGGTTTTGAAGCTTTACGGACACCCTGTCTCTATTTGCACGAGGCGTGTCCGCATCGTGCTGGAGGAGAAGAAGGTACAATATGAGCTTATCGTTGTGGACTTTCTTAAAGGAGAGCACTTGTCCGAGCCTTACGGCATCGAATTTCATCCCTTCAAGAAAATCCCTGTTCTTGTTGACACCGAGTCGGGCGTCAAAGTTTTTGGTAAGAAGAACTAGACCATCTACAAGTTCGCTTTTCGAGAAACTGACAGCCCTTGGTAGAGAGCAGAGCTATTTGTCAGTACATTGCCGCCAAATATCGTTCTTCTGGGCCCAACCTAAGCCCCTCTGATACCGACTTGAAGAACTTCGCATCCTTCCAGCAGGTACGAATTCTTGTTGATATTGACGAGTTTCCTTAGTGGGTTAATACCGAGCACTAAAATCTTCTAGGCTTTATCTGTTGAGCTCTCCTATTTTGAGCCCAATGTCAGCACTATCGCCAGTGAAGTGATCTTCAAGACCTTTTTTTGGTCAAGGGCAGGCCGATGAAGAAGTAGTCAAGGCCCGACTGGACGCACTTGATAACGCTTTTGAGGGCTACGAGCGTATCCTGTCCAAGCAGAATTATCTTGCCGGGAATGACATTTCCCTGGCGGATCTTTTCCATCTCCCTTTTGGTGTTCTGGTGGAGGAGGCTGGTTTCGCTGGATTTCTGCCCAAGTATCCTGCCGTCAGAGCATGGTGGGAAGGTCTTAAAGCGAGGGATAGTTGGAAGACCGTGAGTGCGGCAGAGTGATTATCACTAAACTCAGGGGTTTAAGATACTTGGACCGTTCACGAGGGCGTTATAGCCATACCAGTTCCTAGGGTAAAATAGTGGCAATGTCAGGCTGATATTATGTATAAGAAGCTGCGACCTTTGAGTCGGCTCCGAGGCTAACCAATACTCTTCCAGTTTACGTTTGTCCTTTGTTCACTTGGGCTAGTCCTCCATAACCTGATCTGGACCGGCTAGCACGCAGAGTCACTTGTGGGCTTACAGCCCTACACCCTCGTGCATAGTAAAAAGCTCGTCGCACGACGGCAACAAGGATCGTAGCTATTATATACCAATGGGTACTATGTGCACTTTGAGGCTGATGAGTGACATTAATCTCAACTAGCATACTCTACAAGTGAAATACCGGAGAATCCCCCATTTTTGTTGAAGAAACATTTTATTAATTGGAACGAACAACAACTTATACCACAAACACTCAATGAAGCAAATCTAGGCCTATTAAACATCTAGCCGTAAGGTTTCCGGATTGAAGTAGGTACCCCTCAAATTGGGAGTGTGACAGCATTGGAAAGAGGGGTGCGCCGAACAGTACAATTGATATAAACATAAAGAATGGTCTGGATGGGAGCAGCAGCGAAGAAGACCTTGTTATGGCTTTAGGCTGCATCAGAGTCAAGGCTGATATCATTGTCCAGTATAAAAGCGGCTAAGAGAATGGTTCAAAGAACATTAGGTAGATCTTGGCGGCTAAATAGCAATTGAAGGTGCGAGCTGCTAAGACCTTCATAAACAATGCATCCCCTCATTAGTTTTTATTAGTTTTTATCTCTCT
>JAAGWO010000351.1:0-12919 GCA_013266205.1 Fusarium decemcellulare
TTTATTGAGAATATACGGTACATTTCATGACCTGATGATAGTGTGCTGCCTGCACGCAGACAGCTTTATGATTAGGCTATAACCCCCCACACTTGTCAGCCTTGGTGAAGAGACCTACGCGCTGCCAATCATGTTGCACCAACATGATCAATGCATGCTTACTGTAGCCCCATATTACTCATCATGTGGTATGTCCCGCTCCCCATGAACAATTCACTCGCCTCTTCGAAGCGGACACTCCTAATAACAGCCTATCCCAGCACCATTGTGCCAAGGCAAGGGGAAAGGATATATCCAACCTCCCATCATAATGACTCTTTGCGGGGCTTGCCAACAGCTCCTACCCGATTTTACGGCGCCAGAAGACGACAGCAGCTCAGAGTGGGTGCAGTCAAGTCTCGATCCTCTTGATTGGCATTTATTCAAAGAAATTCTTATACATTCGTCGTGGCAGTCCTTTATTACATCGATTAACCATGACTGTCCAATTTGTTGGACAATCTGGCGCTATGTTCGACCGTCGCCACGCGCAACGCCCAACGACGAGAGAGTGACGGATTTCCGGGCGAGCGTAGAAGGGATAACCTACTACTTAAACTCGACCAATTATCATTGTCACATCCTGCTGAACAGCGTTTCAGAAGGCTGGCTCAGACAGTGTCCAGGACTCTCTTTCATTGTCCGGAAGACGACAGAGGAGAGTTTTGTAGGCATGTGATTACACTCAAGTGTACACTTCTCAGGCTAACGAGATTCGATTTAGAGGCGGAGGCTAAGGCTCCTATCGCCGGCGAGCAGACGCCTGAATCAACAGCTCAAGCTGCACGACGCTGGGTTAGCATTTGCGAGACTGAGCATCCTTGTTGTATCGAGCGAAGCTTGTTATCTAGCAACGCAAGGATGCCTACGCGGTTACTAGACCTCGGTGATAGTGGCCTGCAGACTTGGCGTGTCTGCGACACTCAGAGCAGAGTTGCATATGCCGCTCTCTCTCACCGCTGGTCTGTGAACACGCCAAAGTTACTTGAGAGCAATCGCCAAATATACTACAATTACCAACCTGATAATACCTTACCACAAGGCTATCAAGATATCATCGCTATCTGCCGGTTGATACCCATTCGATACCTCTGGGTGGACTCTCTTTGTATCTTACAGGACGACAATGGCTTTAGCTTCCGTCGTGAAGCCCCAGTAATGATGGATATTTACCAGCATGCCTTTCTTACGTTAACCACATGCTGGGACTTATCAAACAGTACTCTCTTCAGGAATTGCCGATCTCGCAGCATTCCACGGCCCCCATCAATTCATCACCACCATAACGAATCTGATCAGACATCTCCTCCAGGGGAGCACGCCTTCGTGTACACTTTATCGGATTTCAGGTTCAACGTATCGAATGCTCCCATCAATCGCAGAGCATGGGTTCTTCAAGAACGGTGCCTTTCAAGAAGAATTCTATACCTTGGGAACGACCAACTTTACTGGGAGTGCGACGACTGCTCGCATCCGGGCTGGAACAAAGGTCTTGTCGCCAGCGAGGCCGCTCCTGGCTCTATGTACAATGCTTACGGCCGGAAATCAATACACGTTTCTCCGGGATCAACAAGAGACTCGTACTGGAGTGCAATAGTTGCTCAGTATACCGCCTGCGAATTGACGTATGAGGAAGATAGGTTTGTCGCCATAGCAGGCCTTGCCAGAGTAATGGCGACAGTAACCGGAGATACATATTTGGCTGGCACCTGGCTTGAGTATTGGATCAAAGACCTCTTTTGGGCGCCACGAATAACAAGAGACTCGACTTATCAGTTCAAGCCAGGAGACAAGGAGGCACACAGGTCACAATCGAAACCCGGTTTCAAAGCACCCTCATGGTCGTGGCTCGACTTTTCTGGGCCTGTAGACCCAGAACCTATGGGAGATGCAAACCGATCAGAGCTTTCGACAACAACAATCAACTCGTTTCAATCAAAAGACTATCGCCCGTTAGCCATGTTGACTGGATATATAATTAGCCCACCTGGTAGCGATCCTTTTGTCTCCTTCGACCGAGCTGTTTTGAACCTCAGGTGTCTGCTTATACCAGTCGAACTCGGTATGGCCATGCGTTATTACTCCTCTAGTCACGGTATCAAGATGTGGCTTACTCACGATGTCGAGTTTCGTTCTATTGGCTGGGACTCTCTACGGCTAGGAGCTTGGGACAGAGCTGTGAAGCAGTCATCGTTTCAGATACTCCTGAGCAGGCCGTTGAATCCTTCATTACGCTCTTTCTTCATTCCGCTTTGGCTTCAGAAGGTGTCCTTGAACGTCGAGGGCAAACAGACTTTCAATGAGGCACTCCCGTCCGGCCTCGTAGTCCAGGAAACATGCGAATGCGGAAACCGTGAATTTCATAGAGTGGGAATTTGGCAAGAGAAGCTGAGCCAAACCGCTCAACTGAGCCCCATCATCAGTAATACAATTGTTAAACAGGGTATTGGAAAGGCTGGCGCTTTAACAGACGAACTAACCACACCCGAAGGACGGGAATTTGAGTATAAGCTTGGCAACTTCGCAACCACTCAAGTATCTGGCTCTGTAGATCTTGATTTGGGGTCCACGAACAGGGGGGTGGGATACGGGACCTACGATGGGTTGGGAGATGGTGAGGCCGATCTTGTGAGTGTTGAGGCGGCCAGCGGGGTAAATTTTGGTAAAGAAAAGCTAAGTGACGAGACCGGCGGTAGGGAATGCAATGACATGAGTGGAGGAATAAGCGATGGAAGAGTTGGATGTTCGTTATTGCCGCATTTTGCTACGGCAGAGTGGACAACTATATCTTTGGTATAATGTGCTATAAGTTAGTAACCGCGCAGTTGCTTTGTACTTGTGTCAGAGGTTTAGGGTTCGTAAAGTAATCAGTTTCGAGACACCACCTATCATCTGCAGTCTTTGTCGGATTCAATTACCTTGCCATCACCGTTTTCAACAAGAAGGACTTAACGGACCTTTAACTTCAATCCTATCTAAATTACTTTGAAGATCAAGGTGTTAATTTATTCCATCTATATAGTCCACAATGCGACTTTACTAACGTTATTCTAATACCAAAACGTATATCAAAGGTCATAAAGAGAGAAGTAAATATATATCATAATACAAAGTCACGCGTATAAAAAACATGGCAGTTATTATTTGACTGCAGAATTCCGTAAGCGTGGTAAGGAGGCTCCGTCCCATTTCACAGCACAGCAGGTTGAGCTGTTACTTTCTCCCATGGCTGAAGTCTTAGGATTAATACACGCCCAGCAGGCCAGACTGGTTAGAGTTGGACAAGATAATCGCTCCATCTGCGTCTGCGTACGAATGACACTTGGCCTCGCCGTCTGTTCGTGTGAGACACCCCTCACTAGCTTTATTGGCAAGGCGAGCCGTGTTAAACTCTAAAGCCTAAACCCATTCCGGCCTCAGGCTTCAAGCTGTACCCCGCTTTGGTGCTTAAGCTGTGTTCGCAGCTAATCCACCTCACCATCACCGCTCCTCGTCGCCGCAACTAGCCCAATCAGATCCACCACTACACGACACAAGATGTGCGACGCGTATAGCAGCGATAGCTCCGGCTTTGAAATGTTCGCTGACGGGCGATTGGCCTGCAGCCGACACCTCCTAGTGGTTTGCAGCCGCTGCGGTGTCGACTTCAGTCACGTACCCAGGCGAGAGCCGTCTGAGGACTCGGACGATGATGAAGAATCAGAGGCCGACGAGGATCCGGGTTATGATGCTTTTCAACGAGAGACTGACGAGCTCTACAATCAACTGAGCCCCGAGCGTCGGGCTGAGATTGATGCACGATGGGGACCTCCGCCTTCTACACATTCCAACGCTCGAACAGGCACCGCAGCGAATAGAGTGGAGGTTACCGAAAATCCAAGTCTGGCAGCTGAGGTCAGACGAGGCACAGGGACAGTACTCCCTTCGAAGTTCGTCCCACCATCGGCAGCATCAACACCAGACAGCTTGTTCCCTTTCGGCCTTGGGCTGCTAGTAATTCCTCCGGTCGCTCGATTTGTACGCCGTGACGACCCTGAACAGATCCTCGTCTACACTGACGGTGCGTGCCTCAACAACGGACAGGCCAACCCTAAAGCAGGTTGGGCCTGCGTCATCCGGCCGGAATTCATGAGACCCGCAGGCATCATCTCTGGGCGTCTTGAAAATAAGGGCCCCTCTGGGGAAAGCCACAACCAGACCAGCAATCGGGCTGAATTACGAGCCGTTCTCGGAGCTGTTCATTTCCAAAACTGGCTAGCCGAGGGCTTTACGAAGTTGGTGATAGCCACGGACTCGGAATATGTAGTCAAAGGTGGGACTGAGTGGGTGCGAGCTTGGGTGCGTAAAGGGTGGAAGACTCGTGCAGGACCTGATGTAAAGAATAAAGACCTATGGGAGACGCTTCTCGAACAGGTCAAGAGATGGCATGACATGGGACTGACTATTCAGTTTTGGAGAGTTCCTAGGGAGCTGAACACAGAGGCAGACCGCGCTGCAAAAAGTGCTGCCGAGAGTGATGAGGTTCCAGACCAGTATCGTTTTGTTCCTGGCCCGGTCGACTAGTCTTGGTTAGCTAAGCAACTCTGGGTGAGCACTGATTGGTGGACAAGATCTATGCGAAAAGACGATTGACATCGTAGTCGAGAATTCAAAATATACACCAAGGCCCAGGTTGCCAAGGAGTGGCTTTTGCTGACCTAATGTGAAAAACAGCCCAGCGCTGCCTTCTCGCTGGTCAGGCTCCAATCTGTTGGCTTGTCTCCTCACTGGAAGTTCAATCGTGATAACAAATACCTCAGTCCTGCTTGTAATTTTGGCATCCCACAACCCAAGCACCCCAAATTCTTGTCGCCCCCACCCTCCTGAGATGGAGACACTCTGCGCCGTATGTACAGCAATTGACTACACAACGCCTTGTCACGGCCCAGATTACAGACAGCGCGGTCCCGGCTTTTCTACTCACCTCTTCTACTCCCACCATAACTCGGTTGATGACCTCAAAGAATGCGTCAACATCTCTGGATGCCGCTTCTGTGCTTTGATCCTCTCCATCATCTTGGAAAACACCACGGGACTCGATGACGAGGATGACTGGGAGCACGCCGACACTCTGCTAGCTGAGGCAACATCCGAGTTCAGCGATGAATCGGTCCCACAGTCCATAAAAGAGAGTCATTCCAAGATGTTCAAGGTTCCTGAAACTGGAGCAATTGATCCAGATTCACTGGCGGCTCCAATCGTAATTGAGCTGACGTTTCGAGAGGCGGTGCGGCTCGAGTCAGCGAACCGCAGCACCGATGCCGTGATTCATTGGACCGACGGGGTTGAACAGGCTCGCCGAATCTCTCAGATCTTGTCTCTCGTCTCTGGTCTACCGGGTCAGTGACACACACTGTCTATTCCAGAATGACGACGCTGACTCCTCTTCAGACAAAGTCAATACCTTCTTGAGTCACCGAGACACCCAATGTGACCCCAATACCGGCAGCGCCAAAGCCCTTAACCTCGGACGTCTTTGGCTCCAAAGCTGCGATTCAACCCATCAGGGATGTCGCCAGAGGAGAGGGTCACAGGCACCTCTTCTACCAACCCGCGTCATCGACGTTACTGGACCCTTCCTTCATGTATCCCTTCCCGGCCAAAGGGATGAGTATGTGGCGTTAAGCCACTGCTGGGGAAAGGGAAAGCAGTTCAAGACCGAGATAAGGTCTCTCGCAGATCGCCAGCAGGTCATTAACTTTCCCGACATGCCGAAGACGTTCCAGGACGCAATTCTAGTCACCCGTCACCTCGGTTTCCGCTACGTCTGGATTGACAGCCTCTGCATTATCCAGGACTCGAAGGACGATTGGCTGCGCGAGGCCAAGGAGATGGGCCGATATTATCGCGGCGCCAGCCTGACCGTCTTCGCCCTCGACTCAGGAGGCGACGACGAAGGATGCTTCATTGACCGTGACGGTGATGCCAATGCTCCCTTCCGAACACCAATGTTTGACTCCCTAATCGACGCCATGAAATCCAGAACTGGCTCCATCTCCTTCATCCACAGAAGTTTAGAGCATAGAGATTGCTTCGCGATGGACGACGAGAGGCACGGCTTCGAGAACTGGAGAAAGATCAAATGCCCGCTATCTGCCCTCAGCCTCCGAGGTTGGACGCTGCAGGAATGGATCCTGTCCACGCGCTCTCTAGTTTTCACTTCTTCCGAGATAGAGTGGGTTTGCCCCAGCATGTCGGCCTGCGAGTGCCTGCCCGAGGGCGTCTTGGACCTGCCCAGGTCCACGGCTGGGGGGTGGGAAGTGTCGGTCAAGAAGCAGAACCGTTTATTTAAGGATACCATGGAATTGAGGCTGTCGGATGCCTGGTGCAATATCACGGAAGAGTTTTCGAGACGAAATTTGACGTTTTCGGGCGACAAACTTCCGGCGCTTGCGGGCATCGCTCTCGAATTCTCGGCGGCTAAGTCAGGGGACTACGTTGCCGGCTTGTGGAATGACGAGCGTCTCCGAAATCACCTCGCCTGGTGTGTGCCTGACGCCCATAGTGCCAATGCAGGGCCCTAATCGCACCTCGCGACCGTCTCAGTACCGGGCTCCATCGTGGTCCTGGGCAAGCATTGACGGAATCTTCCGCACGGCTCTGCTGAGCCACGCAAATGTTCCAACAAGAGAGTCAGAGTTGAGGTCCGATGCCCTTGTTTGCGATGTTCTCGACTGCTGGATCCCTCTCGGCGAAGTCTCTGCTGGGGCAGTGACGCTAAGAGGCCGGTTACGGCGGGCAAAAGTCTCACAGGAACAGCAATCCAGATGGTTCACGAACCGTAGGGTGATATACCATGACCACCCAGGCCATGAGCTCGGCTGGTTCGACCCCGATGATCAAGTAAGCCAGTTTCCTTTCTCGGATGTCTGGTGCATGTTGCTCCTCGGCTCCGCTTCGCGACTACGCGGCATAGCGTTGGTCGAAGCAACTACAGAGGAGAAGAGGCAGGCAGAAACACATGGACGGCTTGAGAACAAGGTGTTTAAGAGGGTCGGGGTCGTAGAAGAAAAGTGGAATGAGAGGAAGCCTGGGGATGTAGCTGCTTACAGGTACGTCATCGGATCTGATAGCGTTGACTACGATCGGAATGAGGGATTGTCCACGACAGGGGCTTTGCTTGATTGGTTTGAGGCGGCGGAGGAGGCGGTAATCAGTGTCATATGAATATTTATCAGAAAGGCCGGCGCAATATTGGCCTGTATCAACTACCTATCTATACTTCAACCTCTCAGGGTTGTGACATTTGGCATGGCAGCTTAGTCTGATATGCCTTCCCCGTTACTGTAGCTTTCTAAACCCTACTGCCACTTGGGCTCCCAGGCTTGCAAATAAACCTGTTCGTCCTATTGACAGGCACACCCCGCCACCATAAGTAACTAACTGGTCGTTGCGTCCCATGCAGTGATACCTCTGAAATAGGAACTCAGTATCTCCACTACGTGGGAGAGTTCAGCGGTATGCGAGGCTTTATGAAGCCCCAAATAAGTCCTCAAGCTGGACATCACTAGTTAAGATGTCGCAAAACTCTTCACTACGGTCCCAGAAGGAGAATCGAAATATCCATCACACATTATTGAGTTCGAACTAACAAGACCCTCAACGCGTATATGCTATGTTAAAGACGCTGGCTAAGATCATAATGCCCAAACAAATGATACATGACAAGCGATTGTCAGAAGCAATTCTATACGTTCCACATCTTTCGAATCAGTTGAAAGGTGATCCCCCATAAGCCAACCAATCTGCTTCCGGATCGGGTATGCCAGTTCTCGCCGAGTCTGCCCGAGCATCACTCATGGTCTGGGGTCGAATGACCAGATGCGCCTGCCCACCAGGGTTTGCCGTGCTCCGATCTGAGACTCTGGGATAGTTAAAAAAGTCAAAGACGTCAATATTGTCAAGCTCGCTGAGCGATGTGACTTGTGTTGATGTCGGCTCCAGACTCGAGTGTCGCGCTGTTGATGTGAGTGTCACCAAGTCGTACGCGCTCCTAAAGATTGTCAGTCTTCGAGATCTTTATTGTAAAGAGTTATCAAGAACTTACCGTCTCATGGCGGCGAAGCTCATGTCACCCTGTCTTCCTCGTTGAACAAGTCGACCTAGAATTTTGGAGTAGTTGCTTGCGACGTCCCAGTGTTCGCCGACATTGCGAAGCGTATCGATAAAGAAGTCGATCAAGGGATCGACTGCACATCCAACCGTGGCGGCGTGAACCAGCAACAGCCGACCAGCCACCCAGAGTGAGAAGGCAAAAGGAGGCCCCAGCAGGTTCAGGCCATCTGCTTCAAGGACATCACGTGTGATGTCTCCAAGACTCTGAACGGCAGACAGACACCTCTGCATTGCGTAGTGCGAGGGCACAAAGATGTGAGACCTGACAGTTGGGTATGCCGCCGATGAATGCAGCCGCACTGCTGAAGTGACGTATGCACTGTGTAGCATGAACCAGTTGGCAACCCGACTTGCAGGATCTGAGTGACATAGAGCGGATATCTTGCTGTATTCGCTCGGCAAACTCTGTAACCAGCCATCTAACGATCGGTCAAGGGATCGGTATGTGTTGCGCCACTCAGCCATGTCGTTTGATGAAGATACATCAATGGGTGTCTTGAGAAACTCGTGTATCTTGCTCAGGATGATAAGAATCTCGCAATGATACGTGAAACTGCCCAGGTTCTCGGGCTTGTTGACAAGGTATCCTGTCTGTTGATCGTCGTTGGGGTGGAATGATCTCGTTTCTACCGGCACGTTCTTGGAGAACAAGTCATACGAGCAAGGTAGGAAACGCGTGACTTTCTTGCTGTTAAGCATAAAGTCAAACGTGGGTGTGGCTATTGTTGCGTAACGGTCCAAGAGGTATATCATCCAGTAGAGCCGCCGCCGTCCCTCGTCTTCGATCCAAGACTCGGGCTTTCCAGCTGCAACTCTTCGGATAGAGCCAGTATGCGGCGTTTCTGAGGCTTCGGCTGAGAGGAAGACACTGCTTTCCTCACACAGACCGAGTTGTCTCACATTTTGTGCGAGCAATGACAACAGGTTCCATCCCCGTGGGCCATTGGATGTTCCTAGCTCGTCCAAGGTTATTATGACGAGTGCTCTTAGAGCAGGAACGCTGATATGCTCCATGGCATATATCTGCACAGTGTGCTTAGCCAGGGCATGGTAGTATGTCCCCATCTCAGGCGACATCCGTGGATCTTTGAGGAATCTCAGCGTCGTTGCCACGATTGCGTAGAGGAGAATTCGGTCAGCTTCTTCCATCAATGTCGGACCAAAGAAGCTGGCGAACGTTGTTTTTCTGTCGAGAATGGGACACCACGTGTTGCAGTGCTTAAAGTAGAGGTCAACTAGGGTATAAATGACATCGTGCGGAGGGAGGTCAATGATGAATGAGTGAAGAGAAGGGTCCTTCCGGAGCCCAGCAGCATTCGTTGGGTTGATTGGTTGTGCAGGGCCCTCCAAGCTCGCCATTACCACCGGTTGCTGAGGCTGGATGGGGTTCTGCACACCCATTTGGCTGTTGCCAGGCTGCCATGTTGAGCTAGAGAGGCTCGGTGATCTAACTTGCGAGAATGACGAGGTTCTCGGGAGACTCGTCGGTGTAAGTCGACTCCCGTCTTGACGATAATTGTCGCCTTGGGGAGAATTCCGGTTATTTGCGGTTGAAGAGAGGCCGGGCGAAGATGCCGAGTGATCCTGGACGATGTGCTCTTCGACGCGACGCCCTAGTGCTTGGAGTAACGCGTCAATCCGGTTGACTTTGGCCTCCAGCTCAAGACTGAAGCCATTGCGCGCAGCCCCCGGCTTTTGTCTCTCGAGATAGACACAAGCCCGATTGTGCCGGGCGCACCAGGAACAAGCAGGCTCAGCGCGGTCGCATTTTACTTTGCGGGCCTTGCACATCTCACACCTTTAACACCGAACGATTCAGATTTTTTTATTTTTGTACCGGGGTGCTTGTCTCTCGGAAAAAAACCTACGATATCTTTTGGTGTTTCTCCCTCCTCCGCTTCCGCGCCGGGCCATTGGAGCTGGTCAGCCTCGATTCATCACCGCTGGAGCCCTCGTCGTTGCTAAAAGCCTCGTTGACGTCGTCCTCGCCCATTGCTGCTGCTGACGGCGCGCTCGCGGGGGTCATGCCGATCCCTCTCCCGAGGCTCTGGGACCTCCACATTCGAGAGGGAAAGTTGGGCGATTGAGTTGCGTGGAGTCTGGGGTCGAACAACTGGGGAAGATGGATAAGCAGCGAGAAGAACCATGCACATTGATTGCCTTAGTGGAAACAGGATTCTTTTGACAGGAAACGTGGAGAATTGGACCGAGATATCGAGGAGACGGTTGGCGACAATAAGGCCGAACCTCGGTCGGAGAGTAGCGAGATGACGAAAAAAAAAACCACTCAGACAAAAGCAAAGACCACCAAGCCAGCCAACCACCACACACACTCGCACCGGCGGTAAGCCGTCATCTCCCCGTTGTCTGCCCTAGACCCTAGTGAAACGTGGAGATTGACACTGCTCGCGATGGGATGTGCGGTGCAGTGCATCGCATCAGACACCGGACCAAGAAAATCTCTTACTGCCGAGCTGAGGGGAAACTCCCCCAGCCCGTACGAGAGGGCGGCATTTCGGGGTGGCTACTCTCTACCCCCTCCCTGTCGGGCGCGGACCAGGGCCTGCAGCAAATAGCAGCTCGGGGGGCCTAGGGGCCTTCTTCTTCTGGACTCCGGCTGACGTACGTGCTTGGTACATAAAGTTCCGGTAAGTGAGACGGTGCACTTGGAGTTCCTGATCCGGGAACGCCATGTTACGGCATCGCCGGCGAGAACATGTTCGTTTCTCTTGCCCCCTCACACGAGCCATTGAAGGATGTGATCGGCCCCAGGACGCCTTTCCTCTATTGGCATGTGGCAGACGGCAATGGCTTAGCCATCGTGGAGACGCTGTCTTAGTCTTGAATCAACATTGCCTCCCCCCTGATTCCGGGAATAACCGGCCCTGACACAATGGTTCGATGGAACGCGGCCGTTTGTCAAGAGATGCAGTAGGTTATTCAATAGGCTTGTTTTAGCAGCCCTTAGCCAGCAGGCAGCAGCATTTGTGCTATGGCTATGTACATACATATGCTACAGACGAGAAGAGGTCACAAAAAGAAATCACAGACAAGAACGCTACAGACACCGCTTCGTTTAGCTCGCCCACCCCTTGGCCATGTTAACCGCCTTCTCCCAAGTTGCAAATCGCGCTGTCGCCTCCTCCGCCTGGATCTGGGGCTCAAAGATGGTGCGGCCCTGGGTATTGACATCCTTGAGATCACCAAAGTCCTTCCAGATTCCCACCGCGAAGCCGGCCGCAATGGCGGCGCCAAGAGCCGTTGTTTCGCGCATGGCTGGTCGATTGACAGGGATGCCAATGAGATCAGACTGCGTCTATACAAGCCCCGTTAGTTAGCGTCTCTCTCTCAAACTCCCCTTGTCCAGCTACGTACCTGCATGATAAGATCCGAGTTGCACATGCCGCCGTCGACGGCCAGCTCGGTCAGGGCGTGGCCGCTATCCTTCTCCATCGAGTCCAGGATGGCCTTTGTCTGGAAGCACGTGGCCTCGAGCGTGGCGCGGGCGATGTGGCCGCGCTGGGTGTAGGCCGTGATGCCAAAGATGGTGCCTCGGGCATCGTCAATCCAGTACGGCGCAAAAAGGCCACTAAAGGCCGTCACGAAAGTGCACCCACCGTTGTCCTCGACCGTCTCGGCCAGGGCGCTCAGCTTGGACGACGATTGGATGAAGCCAAAGTTGTCGACGAGGAACTTGACGCTCGAGCCAGCCACTGCGATGCTGCCTTCGAGCGCGTACATGGTGTTGCCCTCGCCAAAGTCAAAGGCGACGGTGGTGAGGAGGCCGTGGCTGGAGATGACGGGCTTGGACCCCACGTTGTAGAGCAGAAAGCAACCCGTCCCGTACGTGTTCTTGGCGAGGCCGGGGGTGAAACCCTTTTGGCCGACGAGGGCCGCGGATTGGTCGCCCAGGCACCCGGTGATCTTGGTGCCCTTCAGGGATGTGCCGGCCAGGGAGCCGTAAGCTTTGGTGTCCGAGGACCGCACAATCCTGGGCAGGGTAATCTTTGCGGGGTCGAGGCGGAACCAGTCAATGATCTCCTCGTCGTACTTGAGCGTCTCGAGGTTCATGAACATGGTGCGCGACGCATTCGACGGGTCCGACACGTAGACGTCACGCTCCGTGCCGCCGTTGAGCTTGTACGTCAGCCAAGTGTCGACGGTGCCAAACGCGAGCACGCCGCGCTCGTACGCATCCTTGACATCAGGAACATTCTCGAGCAACCACAGCAACTTGCTGACGGACGGGTATGTGGACAGAGGAAGACCGCATCTCGCTGTCAGTTCGCTGGCCCCGAGACGACGCTTTAGTCGTCGGACCAGCTCCTGAGATCGAGTGTCGGTCCAGACAATTGCGTTGTGCAGCGCCTGGCCCGTCGTCCGGTCCCAGACGACGGTTGTCTCTCTCTGATTTGTGATGCCCACGGCCTTGATCTGGTCGCGTGCGTTGCCTTGAGCCTCAAAGGACTCGACGGCACCATCAATGCACTTTTCAACAGAAGTGATGAGCTCTTCTGGGTCATGTTCATGCCATCTAAGCTTAAATGTTAGCTTCCGAGTCAAGATATGTGATGGAGTATCAAACTCACCCAGGATGGGGATAGATCTGCTTGAACTCGAGCTGATGCGTCGCCACAACTTCGCCACTAGTGTTGAAGATGAGGAAGCGCGAGCTGGTTGTGCCCTGGTCAATGGCTCCAATAAAGGAGCCATTGACCAGGGCACA
>JAAGWO010000352.1:0-32795 GCA_013266205.1 Fusarium decemcellulare
AGACGAGGAGGAGGAGGATAGAAGTCGACTGCAGGTTCATACATGCTGGTAGGGCAGACACTGTCAGGTGAGCCAAGGCGACGAACCTCACAGCCCGCCTATTGATTGGTGGTTGGTTCAGCTCGGCTCGAGTTGCCTACTGGCTCACCTTCAGCTCGAGCAGTCAGCCTCACGAGAAATATGCATCCGGCTTTCGGAGGAGATGCATAGCACCGAGCTGAGAAGTGTCTGCAGCAAAGATATCCGTACTCTTGTGACCAGTCACGGCCGACGCTATCTCGGCTGACCGAGGACTGGCCATGGGCAAGCAAGAGGCCGCGATCGTCACAGACAAGAGAGACAGCAGTCACGCCGCCAAGGGAGAGCAGCAGCAGCAGATGAGCGCGTGGTCCAATCGGAAAGGGCCATCTTGTTGTTGTCGAGAGCTACGAGGGGAGGGTCGCACGTCTGGTCACTCACCGGAAACGAGGTGATGGGTCATGAAAGATATGGATCGACCATGGCAAATGGTGCTGTTGCCTTGGATCAAGCTCGCTTCTCTACATCAATAGAGCGTCTGGTTTAACGAGGATCGGCAGAAGATGATGTTGCAACGCGTCAAGCTGAGAGCAGGCCACAAGTGCACAGAGAGAGCCTTGCAGAGCAACCGCCTGGAAAAGGGGGAGAGTGAGAGACTGGTACATACGAAACGATGCAGAGAGACGGAAAAAGTAAGCGTGCCCTGCTCTGCAGTACACCACAGGGCCAACGGCCAGAGGCATGCGTCGATATCCATGATGGGCGCTTCATGATGCGGTGAACAGGGGAGTCGGCTCGTCTCGCCTCGCGTCGACTCGACTCAACTCTGGACACGCAAAGACAGGCAAAGCTTCAAGCCTCGTGACAAGTCGATGGATGAAACAGCGCCGTGGTTGTCAAACGCCCCCCCGGTATCTCGGTTCTTGACCGGGCTCGTCGACGAAAACAACACCAACACCAACACCAACACCAGACTCTTGCTGCTTGAGCTTGTGATTCCATCTCTTGTGGCCCGGAATGCAAAAAGTCATTCGTCTCTCGGTCCGTGCTCTGCTCTGATCTGCTCTAGGACCGACGTGTCACACCGGCTTCATCCGAGCTTGTCGTCTGGCGCTGCCTGGTTGTCGGCATTTGGATAGCCTCGTGCCTCGACTAGACGACTCCAGACCGGCAGTGGACGAGTATCATGATCGTCATGATGCTTTGCTGCAAAACATGTGGCCAATCTACAGCTGTGCACGCCTTGACCCTTTGCCGTATGCGTGCTCGAGTCCTCGTCTAGGCTTTGGACCATGGCCTCATCTCAGTCTTGTTGATGCCCTCACCCCCTGCTCTGCCTGCTCTTGTCTCCAAAGGGCAACAAGAAAAAGCCACTCGAGTGCCCTCACCCGCTACGTGCCGTTCCAGACCCTAGCACCAAAAAACACGCCTCTTTTCCTTTTCCTCTTCCTTTCGCCTCTCTACGCCCCCCTCCTCCTCTCGCACTCGCCTAGGGTACGCTTCCCCGTGCGAGTCAAACGCCTCCAGCCAGACGCCCTTTGCGCCGCCGCCACCAGAGGACAAGCACAAGTACAAGCACAAGCCTAGCTCTAGTTGAACAGACAACAGACAGACAACAACACTAACAATGAGGGCTGTGTGCTTGTTTCCTCTGCTCGAACGGGGGCCGATCCAGCTCCTCTCCCGAGAAGCCACCACGCCCCCCCCCCGAGAACGTCGTTGCGCCGGTCCCGACCAGCAGGTTTGACGTCTTGGCCTCCGTCACAGCCTGGCAGCCTAGCCAGCAGCCTCGACGACGCCCAGCGACTGTGACCGGGTCCCGTGGCAGCAATTATGAGGCTATTCCCAACTGCCTGTGACTCGCGCCGTGGGGCAGCCAACGAGTTGACAGAGGTAGATTTGTGCCATTTTCCAGCAACGTGATATCGCAAATATGGGTTCCATTGCTCCTATGCAATCAATGGGAGTGCGCCTTGTATAACGCTGCGTCTCTCACCTCGGCCGGTTTCAACCAGGCCCATCATTGACTGGCTGGTTGAGTTGGCATTTATTCACCCATTCACTAATACATTTGCCCCGTGTATAATCCTCTCCAAGCACCATCATATGCAATCCCGTTTTTCCATTCTCTCGCCCTTGCAGCCACCCACACTCACACTCACACAGTCCGCCTCGATCAATAGAACCCTGTCCTCCACCAGAGAAGAAGCAAAAAGAAAAAAAAGAAAAAAACGACGCCAAACATGTCAGCCCCCAAACTCGTTGAGGAGAAAAAGAGAGACACAGAGAAAAGGAGAGACAGCCCTACCACTAGTTTCAGCAGCCTGTCTTACAAGAAACCGAATGGCCAAGCCCAGGCCCCTCTCGCCCTCCTCGCCCCCCTGCCCAAGCACCTGGAAACAAGGATTGGAAAAGCCCAACTACCGCAAGCACATCGCCCCAAGGGGAATAACCCGGGGCGCCGTGCCTGCGGCTGCCAGGATACGTGCTCAGCAGCAAAAAGAAAAACACATGCACAATGGAAAAATCAAACCCGTGGCATTGGAGAGCACCAGGAATGGACAGGGGGGCCGACTGGCTGCGGTTGGCGCGCGCCCACGAGAATCGAGAACAAATGGATATCAAACCAACACGAGAGACACACACCAGTCCAGTCACAGCAGCCAGGCAGTGGGAGAAATCCTCCTCCATCCCCGTCTCACCCCCTTCGCTCCTCAGTCCTCGGCCCGAGCAAGAGCCAGCTCAGTCCGGACCGGCCATGACAGATATCATCTTGATCTTGTTTTCCCCTCATGCACCATCTCACTCGGAACAACAGAGCATCAATCAATATCCACCCCATTGCCAGACGAGACGCTTGCATCTGGCCCCCTTATGCAAGTCGTCGGATCTCCCTCCCCCGCGCCCAATCACCCGTCAAAGAGACTTTCAGCCAAGTCAGTCCCGGACTGGGCCAGCATATCCAACACGCCTCGTCATTGGACTCTCGGAGCTGCCCTTCCCAGTCGTCGACGTCTTCAATAGGCATAACCGCGCTCCTTTGTGGCTGGCTGACCCCCATTCTTCATACCAGACACCAACCAACCCCCAACTCGCTGCAAGCCCGCCATTCCCACTCCGGAACTACTGTACATCTCTTGTGGCCTGTCCAAGACAACGTCGACGGCAGAGGGGAACTATGGCATATCGCCATCAGAGTTGTGTATCAAGCTCTAGTCTTGTGGCTTTATTTGATGTCCTATTCATGTCTTCGAGAAGGTTCCAACCCTTGCTATTGACACGACCTGTTCAGTCATGAACCCATCCCAGAGAAGGTTCTGTTGTGAGAACGGGGGGAAAGGAACCTTCATAACAAACGAAATAGGTCCCTAGAGAAGTGCTATGCCCGTCTAGATCATGCTGAGAGTATCCCCTTAGATTAATCCCACAATTTCCCCAGTATCCATTGAGCCCCCAATCCCCGGGGCCGATCCTGTACCTTGACTTGACATGCCGAAACCTAACCGTTACACCCTTCGCCTGAAGCCCTTTGATTGTGACCGTGATGCCGAAACTTCGTTTCGTTCTGTGTTGATTCCATCTCGATCCTGAGATATCGCTGACCCGACCGAACATGACCTTTTCCAGAGCCCAAAACCATTCCTGAAACTGTCCCAGCCTTTGACCAGTAATATAACACACAGTGACGTAAATTCGTCCATAACCAAGTTGGTTGTCGTCCTTGGCCCGCCCCACACGCCCCTGCCTTGACGCCGTTGATTTCGTTTCTTTGTTTCCCGTTGCTTGCCCTCGCTCGGCCATAACAGAATCCCAATTGATTGTTAGACATGGCCGTCAAGCAAATTGTTGGTTGTGCCTCGAGCCAGGCGTGACCTTCCTCCTGGTGATGTCTCGAAACATGTACTGCCGCCGGAGAATCAATAACCTGCCGTCTTCACCGGGACTTCACGGTTCCCTCTTCGTATCAGGGCTCTCGTTTTCCTCGCCACTTCGATCAGCTCCGTTACCGTCGCCGCCATTGGCCGCCTCAGCGGCCTTGTTCTCACAGCCCTTCACGAGTCGATGTCTCTGTACTTCCAGTCAGCTAACACAGTTCGTACATCGCTCCTAATCAAGCTCAAAATCACCAACACGAGTGACCAAAAACGATGGGGGAAGACTTCATACCTTTAGTGCATCCTTTCTAGAAAAGCTCTTACTGCAGAATGTGCAGGGGAATGGCTTTACGGCCAAGTGAATTCGCTTATGTCGTTTCAAATCATGGTTTCGGCTAAATGACTGCACGCATTGGTCGCACTTGAAGGGGCGCTCCGACTGAGGCTGGGGTTGGCTGTGCCCGTACATCATGGGATGATGACCGTACTGGGCTACGCCCATAGCAGGAATCATCGACATCTGGCCCCCGGGCTGGTGAATGTTCGACATGACGGATCCACCCATCGTAGGCAGCGATTGATAAGGAGGATACGGTCGGTAAGGAGCGGGAGGAGCCATGGCGGGCCCTTGCGGCTGGCCCGACAGCGAGCCCAGACCCCTCGGCACGGGGCCAGTGCTCGGGGGAGAGTGCTGGGTTGGCGAGGGTTGAGGAGCATAAGACGGGAAGTTTGACTGCTGGGGCGTGGACGAAGCCGGATAGTAGCTCGCTGTGCTGGGGGGCCTCGTGTGCGTATACGAGTCAACGTGGGCGGGTGCGCTCGAAGGAGTCGGGGGCTGAGTAGAAACGGAGTTCTGCGAAGTCAGAATTGCGCTCTGGGGCGGTTGGGGTGCCGACAAGCCTGAAGGAGAGGTATGGCCGCCTCCTCCAGAGATGGAAGTCTGGAAGGGATGATGAACCTGGTCGTATGGAGGTGGAGGAAGTCCTTCACCACCAGTCGCTGGAGACTGGGAGCTTCGAGGGTGGTTGAACTGCTGCATTGGACCTTGGTTGTACAGTGACGAGCTCCTCCCAGCAAAATGTTGCTGTCCCAGCGCGGGCTGTGCCTGTGTCGCAGAGCTCACGGTGTATGATGAGCTGTTGCCTGGGGTCGGCCATCCGCCGTGAACATGACCACCGTATGAGTATTGCATGCCACCGGGGGCTTGGGAACCTTGGGAGCTGCCCGTGTTGACGCTGGAGAGACTGGGGCTCAGGCCGTCACTGGCTCCTGGCGAAGGGGTCAGAACACTGGGCGAAGAGGAAAGGCGGCGATCGGGAAAGGGGCCGGGGAGGGGAGGATATGACGGCGGATACGAGTACCCAGCCGGGTCGGAATCTCGAGAGCTGTGGTAGGGGTCTAGGGACTCTCCCGTAAGGGGAGGATAGAGGGGATATTTGGCCATACTTGGAACATCTGCGGTGGTGGGAGGTGGCAGAGAAAAGGTGGGCAGTGCGCCAGCAGCCGGACGACGTGACGAAAAACTAGGAGCCGCCTCCATGGCTGAGTTTGCCGGGCGAAGTATTGTTACAAATGCTGTGATATGTGACGCCTTTTGCGGTGTTGTTGGTCCCTCTTGGTGTCTTTTTTTTCGATTCCGCTGTCCGAGGGCGAGTTATTGGCCCTTTGGCGGTCAAATGCGGCCCGCAGGCACTGCCTGGGTCCCGGAGATATCGAAATCTCACAAAACAGAGCTGAAGCTAGCCGCTATACAGAATCCTGCGGTGCTGCGGGACCGCCGGTGTTTAGGTCCCTGGAGCTCCTGTAGCTCTCTCAACGCCAGAGCTCAACGCGGGGCGAAGGCTGGATTCCAGAGGAGGTCGGTCCAAAGTCTATGCGTGCGCCTGCTTCCAAATATCGATGATGGGAGAAAAAAGGATGGCTGCGAATGGCTGCGAATGGCTTCCGGCAAGGGCGTTGGCTTGAGTCGAGAGGGGTTGGGATCGACAACCACACAACAAAGCTTGCGTATATATACTTTGTTCGTCGTATGTACACAATAAATACCAATAGGCGTTGAAGGTCGGACAAGTACAGAGAGCGGATTCTTTCGGTTCTGACGCTGCGAGGAGATCGAGCTCCCAGAGAGGAACACTGAGAAAGTGCAACAGGAGTCAAGGGCAATGCGAGGCTTAGAAACAGCTTTGAACAAGAGGTTGTAGAGGAAAGGAGGGGAGGGGGAGAGACGAGCTTAAGTTGAAAAGAGAGAAGAGGAGGGGGGAGGAATGAAGGAGAGAGACAGAGGAGGAACGAGGTAGATGAATGAATGCCTTTGGAGTTAAGCAAAGTAGTCACGATGTTCTTGGTCTCTAGAATTTGAATTGGGATGATGGGGGTTGATCAGTAAATGGGGGGGTTTCTCTTGGGGTGTCGTCAATGGACGGTCCAGAGACTTGCAATAAGGTTTGCTGTACAGGTGGCGCCTTTGGCGTTCTTTGGGGCGATATGTATATCTTTGTCGGGGGCTCTTGCCTCGACGGCGCGAGGCACTCTTATTTGCGTATCAAGACACGGGGGGGTCGGTGCAGGGGAGTGGACAAGTCCAGAGCTGGGGAGAGCACAAACCGAAGGAAGAGGAAGAGCGCAGTGACCAACAGCAAGACCAACCAAGAAGAAAAAAACACCACTAGACCCATAAAGAGAGTGAGACTGGACACCCCTCTCGAAGACACCCCAGCACTAGCAAGGGCCCTCTGCTGCTCAGGCCGTAGGTTGTCGCCTTGGCATCTTTCTAGGCTTAGCGCCATGCTAGGGCCTTGCTGAGACGGGATCTCTAGGGCGCGACGCCAGACGCCAAAATCGACTAGCTTGGGAGGGCTGAAAGGATCATGGACCCATCTGTTGGGCCTAGCCCAGGTCGTGAAGGTTGAGTGAGGGACGGGGGTAGGTGGTCGTAGAATGAATGGGCTGGCCTAGTGCTTCTGCGAGAGCCCAGAGAGGAGTTCGCGTAGGGCCCGGCTAGAAGAATGGGAGACACCGAGAGAAGAAGAGGGGCCAGAGCCTAGTCTGCTTCTTGCCTCCATGAACAAATAAAGAGAGAGAAATAGAGAGAGGTAAAAGGGGTGTGAATGAAAGGCCAGACAGTGGAGGTTGGCGCGAAAGGAGCAGCAAGCAGAAAGTAGATATCGCCAGAGTCCACTCTCCCCTCGTCTTCCACCACCACCACCACTACCACTGTCACAACCAGTGCTCGAGGGCAATGGGCACTACTGTCCTGCTGCTACCACCACTGCAGCCAACAACAACGACCACCACCACCACCACCACCATCAGCCCGGAGCTGGAGCCGGAGAGAAAAAACAAGGGGTGGCGCCAGAGGGGAGCAGGGGGAGGCGTCGCTCATGGGCGTGTGTCGAGCGGGGTGCGAGACACTTTATGACTGACAGCACAAGGCACAGGCCAGATTTGGAGAAGCAATTGTGCTATTCTTTGAGCAGTCGGGGGAGACAAGAGGCGACGAGACAGGCGTGTGAGGCGTCCTCAAGTCCCAAAATCGATCTGACCTGGGTCGACCAGTCCCGAGGGAGGGAGGGAGTGAGTGATCGAGTCGGCGATGCCATGCCATGCATAACGAGAATGCTGCGCAAGGTATGGATGTATCTTGCAAGGTGCTGGACACTGGTGGTTCAGCTACCTACGCTAATTATTAGGAGCAGAGCCAGGAAGAAAGAATGATCGATTGTGAGGTTTGCCGGGCATGTGAGTGGGAATTGATTTCGGGTGTGTGGTGAGTCGAACGCCGGAGAGACGGTGCGTCTGTGTGTCTGCGCTGCGATCAGTACAGTATCATATTCGGTCCTCATCAATGATGAACGAGCATCATCAAACATATCTTCATGTCTGTGTCCCATCATCGCATGTTTCCTAGGCCTGCCGTTGGCCCTATTGCTGGCTAACCTTTGGGACTGGGGCTGGGATTAGGACTGGCTGCTGCTCTGGCCTTGCTGATCTCCCTCTCTCCAGCCTCTGGCACACGGGATCGCCAGTCCCCGTCCCTACTCTTTGCTGCGTGGCTGGGCCAGATCGGGAACCAGGGGTGGCATGGCCGATGTGTCCGCCTTGTGAACGGCACGCAAATCCCTCCCGCAACACGCACACACCTTCTCATCTGTGGTTTTTTACTTCTGCTCGACCCTGTTCGCTGTTTGGGTCTGGGTTCTGAGTTCTGGGTCCTAGGCCCTGGGTCTTGAGCCCGGCTCCCTCCGTCGTTGCATGTCTACCGCTGCGTCGCTCGTCTGCGTCTTGCGTCTGTGCCTCCCATGTAATGTAATGTAATTCATTGTACCATTCATCATGTCTCGTGGGGCATCCCAAGTCCGGGGAGGGCTAGACTGACAAACCGCTGCGCTCTTGAACCTGAGCGCCTCCCCAAGCCCAGTTTCCCCAAAGCATGAGAACTGGGATCCCGGCAGCGGGCTGATGGCCGCTTTTGGCTGCTGCTGGCTGCTGCTGGCTGCTGCTGGCTGCTTTGACGAGACTGCTTTTGGCCCTGGGCCCCCCGGCTGTGGCAGTGGCGGGAACCGACCGGCTGGACTCTTGTTTCTCCCACGACCCCTGGAGGCGTAGAGCCTGCAACGGGGACGGCGTCCGGAAGGCGTCCCTGGTCGCCCCCAAGACGAGAAGCGGACGATGCTTGTCGTCATGATGGTGGTGCTGGCGCTGGCTCTCAAGTGCTAGCTAAATCCATGGTGGAATAGACTGGAGGGATAAATGGACAAAGGTGGTGGATCGACTCGGGTGACTAATACAAGAGGGTTTCTGCGTATCTGCACCAGCAGGTGTATACAACGTGGCAGGTTAAAACTTTCTGCCGTGAGAGCAGTCACTTTTTCGCAGGGCTGCTACCAGGTACACACGGGCCCTACCGAACTGGGTACCCAGCCACGGGGACTGCCAAGAACAGAGTTGAGAAGGCATGCCCACCCAGGCTGGACCCTGATTCCGTCTTTCGGCAACAGCGAACCTGAGAGAAGGGCCCATCCATCCATCCATCTGTCCATAGCCGGGTCATGACCGACTCTCAAGTGACAGTCACAGAATGGATCTTTGAAAGATAGCCCCCCTCCGGTGTCAGTCACACGGGTCAATAAGCTCGCGGGGACGGCACCAACATGGCAATGGCCTGGCCCAAGCCCAGAGTCCAGTGCCCAGAGGCCAGAGCCTAGAACCTCTTCCTCCTCTTTAGGGCTCGATGGTTGCAACACCATGGCCTCAGAGCGACGGGGGCGCAGTTGTCTAATCCACCTGGGCAGATGTACCTGAAAAGCTCTCGATGTGGGATTCAATCATGATCCCATAACCCTGTCCGGCGTGCGATACCCGGTCCTATTTCGCTCCACCAAATCTCTGATGATGGAATTCGACAGACATGACCAGGAGCCAAGCCGGGCGATGGACGCCTGGGAAGTACTGTAGCGTCAGTGCCGGCCTTAGCGGCATATCAAAGTCTGCAAGGGCCGTGTGTATCCAAGATGATCGCCTCGTTGCTGGCGATGGCGGCAAGGAGCCAAAAGAAGCATGCTGGTCAAAGACATCGTAGGCGCATAGGGCCGAGTACTGACAAGCAGCCGGGCCCCAGAAAGCCACAGATTCAACTTCTCCCCTGCCAAGACCCGTGGATCGTTATTCAACTGGCCTGGCTTCAAGTACACTTCATGAGCAAGGAAGGCAGCTCCAGTTGCAGAGAGAGTTGGGTACTGTACCTTGAGGAGAGACATTGGCTGGCGCCAGTATGTCTGGGATACCGGTTCCGAGGCCGATTCCTTCTTGACGTTGCTACGCAGAAATTTTCATATTTACAGGCGGTGTTGCTTTTCCCATGATGATCACCACAATAAGCATGTCGTACAGCAGCCTATACTGTAGCTCGCTCGTTTGTCTCTGTTTCTTGCTCAGGACACCCTAGTCGATACCAATATCGTTGTCTTGCTTACCCCTTGTGCCCACACAGCTCCAGGGTACCCCCATGTCGGGCTTCCACTTTCACGGTACAGTTTGAACCAACTGTAAGATAGGTCTACAGATTATTCCTTGCTCTTTTTTTCTTCTTCTCTATACGCTACCAATTCCAATTAGCATGCAGCTTAGATACGAGGATCTCATAAATTGGTAGGTATTCAGTATTAACCTATTTATAGCACCTAGTTGTCTTGAACCACTAGAAGATAGAATAAAGAAGAGAAACATCGAGATTGCGACGAGGAAGGGAAAAGGAAAAGGGAATGAAAACCGAAAAAAAAGCACATACAATTATCGTATGTGAGACGGGTCAAAAATATCCATACCATGCAGTGCGATGCCATGCCCTTGCTGTTAGCCATGCGCCATGCGTCAAGCCCCGATACCCATGTCGATTACGGACCTGTAATTAATGCCCTGCTTGCCCATGCCTTTTCACAAGGGCAGCGATGTAATGGCGATTTGGCGGGACGGAACCCCTTGAGCATTCCCCGGATTTGGTTGATCTCTTGCGAAATATGAACAAGAGAGAACCCAAGGCCGCCGTGACGGACAGTAAGCGGCGGATAAGCGGCTTTCACCACAGACTCACCCACTGGTTCTCGCTGAGCTCCCAGCCCAGACAACATGGCAGGCATTGTCACCAAATCACTACTTGGCCCTTGATCTCGTGTCCTTTGATGCTCGGAAACCCGAGCAAAGCATCAGCGACCGACATCAGGTTGGTTCTCTCACCTGTTCAACACCCTGGTCCATCCACCGAATCGCTGGCTCACGCCCCCTGTCCCGAGTCTCCCTCAACCCCTGTCATCTTCACTCGAGCTGGGGCCTGAGCCCCGGGGACTGCATTGCGCACGCCCCTTCCCCTGGCACCTAGCAGGGGGCATCGCACACCGACCGGGGGATCCCTAGTCGACCAGCCCGTCGTGGATCCCGTAGCGACACCAAGTCCCCCCCGGTTCTGTTGAGCCCTTCCGCCGCCATCGACGGATAGGCTCAGCCATGCCAACCAAGCTCTTGGGAACGCATCAAGCACGAGGCGCTCAACTCCCACCGGCGACGACGCAGGTCATCAATCACAGAGTTTTGCGGCAGCAGCCCTTCCCCCCCAGTCTTGCGTCCCTTTTGGGCCCCCGGCCTCTGCGGCGTTGCCACCCTCATCTTTCATCCGTCCGCACGATCAAGCCCATCGGGTAAGGCGGCCAAGCCAATCGACATCTAGTCAATGGCTGAACCAACTGGTTGGAATGGAGGTGGGCTGGAATGAAGGTCCGTGACCGAGTTTGATGCTACGGTTGAGGTCTGGTGCCGGCGATAACATAACGTGCACAGTCAGTACTCGTCGGTCCGTACACGATTGCCCAAATGTTGAATGATTCCCGCCTTCGGTGTGCAAACCATGAAAGACCAAGCGTAGAAGACACCGAAATGGTGCGACGATACCTAGCATCCCTGCCTCTCCATCCTGTGTCTGTTTTAGCTGGGGCGTCAGCTTTCACGTCACTCACTCAAGCATCTGCTCACGGAACCCTGGCGCCCGGTTCTTACACACAAGAACAGTCTTGCTATAAAGCCTAGCCATTGGATGAGCTATGTTATTTCTTTTGCGGCCGTCTTCCAATGGACGGCGTGTTTTACAATATGTCCAGCGATCTTCAGCTCGCATAGGACGAGTGACGATCACGTCCTGGCGTGAATGAGGGTTTGTGTAACAATGCTCATCACCTCCTCACCCCTTTGTTGCGTGCCTACGTGCCTAAACGACAAGAAATATTCCCCTGGAGCCCGGGACGTTCAAGCTCCGCTGCATGTCTCTCTTCATCCTGCATAGTACTGGAAAAATCCGTCTTCCAATATGCTGGACTTTGTATCAGATCTGCTTCCCATGGATCAATCCTCCGTGCCCTTGACTAACACATGGTTTAATTAATGCCTTAAATCTGGGTCGCCGTCGAAGGGATTGATGGTGGAAGCAGTTATTTGCAATGCATTGGCTGTGATGAACAAGGCCATTCATCCCTTTGCTCATGGTTGACTTCGTTCTTGGCCATGCATAAACATAATAGACAAAGAGCTTTGGACTGTGCGTCTTAATCCTTCAGTGTTAAAAAATCCAGATACTTCCTACCTAGGCGGCCCACCCATCTCTGTGCATCAAACAGTATCCGACAGCAGTTCACCGGATTGTTTCGAGTAACATGTAAGTCCTGGCCAGAATATTTAATCCCAACTGATACCGCTCAGTCGTCGTGACACGAGTGCCTTGAATTCAGCCGTCCCGAGAGGGGTGGGTGATGGGTAATGGGAGTATGATGCCAGCAGCCCAGTGCCGAGGGCATGGCGGGACAAGCAAGCCAGCAAGCCAGAAAGCAAGCCAATATGCCAGCCATTCAGCCCAACACAACGGTCTCCCAGAGAATGGGAACAGACTGAACCACATAACCCTTCGAGGGCGCTGGTAAATTTGTTCCCAGGAACACATGGTTCATGCTGAATCATATTCCCATATGAACGGGCAAACAACCAAACTGTCCGAGTCGTTACCAACTCTCACTCTCACCTGAAAGCTTGCATGGGATGCTCTGAATGAGGACCGTCATGGCTCGTGCAAACCAATTTGGCTCCCATCAACCAACAAGTGAAGCTGATCCATTGGGAGCGGCGGCTATACGAATATAGTTCGCTTCCTTCGCACCCAAGCCGCTCGGTCTTCTCTAGCGGCCCTCGGGTGCGTGACATCTCGGTTCCCCGCCGAGCTTGTCGACGCCAAACCTTGGGCGCTCTCCTCTGCGAGTGTGTGTGTGTGTGTGTGTGTGTGATGACCCGACTCGCCGCCCGCGCTAGGGTTTGCATCGGACTAGTGCCAAGTAACTGACGCCGAACTACGTCGCGCGTGGAACCTGGTCCAGACTCAGCTGAGGTGCATGGACCAGGAAGCGACAGGTGAAATGGCTCAAGATGCTTGTCTGGCCGCAGGCAGGGCTTTGCCGTGATGGGCGCTTGGGCCAACCGCCTGCATCGCCAGTACCTACGTACAGTAGTAGTCTAGGTACGTATCGGAACCATTCGCTTCATCCATGGGGTCGCATCTGGGAGCCGGCCATGAGTGGGCATATCCATCCTCTTCCCGGATGTGTTCCACAGATCACATTGCGTCCGATGCATTCGTCCCGTCCTTTCCACCATGGTTGTTCAGGCCAAGCACCCGTGAACTGGTTTGACGAATGGAGTCGACGTCCGGGTACGAGGGTGTGTTTTTTTCTTTTTCTTTGTTCTCGTCCTTTCAGCGCAGCTTGTGTCAGGCCGGTGGTAGCACGCCCCGAGTACTCTGTAGGACACAACGCGATCCAGGAATCAACCCCAGCAAGTTGCAGCTGTCAATTATGAAGCCCTAAAATTGGAACTCTCGGATCCAACATGCACTGGCCGATCACGTACTCGAGTCGTTGATGATAGTTGGCATGATCAAGCACATATGGTACTGTATTTTCTCCCCAGATAAGAGACAGTGTTGATTCAGTGTGAGACTCCGTCACATGGCTAGTGCTCGTTTAACATTCCCCGATGCAGGCAAGGCGGGGAGCCTTGTCTCGACAATGATCCGCTTCCTGGTTGGCCAGTGCGGGAGATGAGGCTCTGGGACCTTGGATCTTCGGGTTGCCTACGAATAGAAAAGCAGGTGTTGCGCTAGCTGGTCCCATCGCGGAACGGGGAAGCGCGGTACCTACCCTACCCAGTTGATCCCAATGGCAAAGGAATGAGAAAGACACGACACGGTGACATCGACATGCCCAGCTGTCTCGCGGCTAGCACATCGAGCTTCCTGCGAGCCTGCTGGGATCCGCCCCGAAGTACTCATACGTATCGTGTGCGTACCGAAAAGAGAAATCAATGAAAACCCCCCAAAGATATGCCTGACCGCAAGCATCACCCACTTTAGGCCTTGTTGGGTTGTGAGGTTGATTCGCAGACGAGTATTCCCATTCCTGTCTTTGACCGTCTCATCGTCAACCTTGTCCAGCGCCACGCATTGCGCACGGCCAAGTTGGCGAGTGCCTCGGGACTCAGCATCCTCTTTCATCCATCTGATGTTGACAGCAGCTGTCCGGGAGGCCAACATGAGTTCCACTAAGAAAAGCTTCTTTCCAAGGCGAGACAGTGACCGTGCCGCCATTCAACATACGGCATCGCGCAACCCCCGTTGGCATCATCTGCCAGACGGCTGATGCCACGCTGGGCTCCGAATTGGTGAGTGCTGCAGGGTAATGCGGGGTATGGGGCTGCGAGGCGTTGATTGAAGAGGATCGGGCATGATGGATCTCAAGATGCTGTTGCTGTTCACTTGGGGAAATGGGTCGCTGCTGGTGCATCCTTGATTTCAAGGGCCAGGGCTCCAAAGTCATGTGGTTCCATGAGCCTCGAGAATCTGCTGGGCGCCTGCAGGTTGGGGAAACAGGCTTCGTCCGTCAAGGCATGGATGTAGCGGCTAAGCTTGTGTAAGATGGAAGGATAATTCCCCCTCCCCAGCAACCTCGGGTTACTGTACTGTCCTGTACAAGAGTGCTCGGTTGCGGCCCGAGGGAGGACGGTTGCATGTGGACGTTATCAACGTCCCTATTCCTAGTTGTCACGGGTGGATGTCACGCAGTCAGCTTCAAAGAGATATGCCTTATCCCACGGTAGTTCACGCAACAGGATAATATTCGTGGATAAGTACTTTAACCTATGGGAGGGATGTCACCACCACCACTTTCTTGACTGCAAAGATCATAATGGACACAAGAGTTGCGCATTTCGATCCATACTGTCGAAGCACTGGACTTTTGTATTGGGGTTGGGGGAGGAGGCACTGACTTTCTAGATACCTACGATACTATACTCTGGGCTGTGTCGAGAGGTTGGACTTTGATATTCAAGTACCCTCTCGCTAGCTGACTAAGCCACGCACGTCTGCTGCAGGGCTTCATCTTCACTTTCTTCTCTCCATCTCCGCACAGTACTCCCAGATGAGCCACATGGATCTTGACCGACCCCTGTCAAAGGGCTGCGGAATGCTGCCGCCACCATCAGAGCCAAGAGGCCCCTTTCTGGGGTTAAGGCGCCATGACACACCCGGTTAGCCGGGCCTCCCTATGACACAGCAGTGACAATGATAACCGAAAATAATCGATAGCTCCGCTTCCAAACTTTGGCTCGGGCTCAGGTCATCAGTCAGGAGTCAACGGCAATTGTCCGCTCACCGGACGGCGAACAAGAACGCCCCGTGCACGGCGTCGGAGCTTCTAATTACCAATCCAACCTATCCAGCAACGCACCAGCGCTTCGCGAGCCAATATCAACCAATTTTGCAAGACAAGTTTCAATCATCCAACGGAATCTGCCATTCCACCCTGGCCCAGACTGAACCCGCAACCTCCGAGCGCTCTGGCGGTGGGACAACTAGACTAATGTCTCCGCTGACTGGCCATGTAACTCTACCTGGCCAATAGCTCACCAGGTTACAAGGCCAGTCACCCTGTCCCAACAACAATCAATGAGAGCATTCGTCACTGACAACCACCATTTTCATAGGTGACTCGAGTCGTGGACTCCCAAGTCGCAGAACTCAAGGGAAAGACTTGACTGACATTATCCAGCTCAGAACACCGCCCAAGGTTGTTTCCAGTATCGACGCACCCTCTTCTCCGGAGTCACCACCCACACTCACACCTGTCAATCCATTGTGGCGATCTGGTCCCGTCGATGCGAAACGCACTGCCATGTGCCAGAATCAGATCCCCAGAAGCCAGGGGCACCAGACAAGCTAACCGCAAGCCATCCGTGTGCCAAATTAGCCTGGTGGACCACCACCAGCCCGATGGCGTCTACTGTACCGCTGGTGGAGTCCTCCCCTCGGGCTCTTCTGGGTAGTAGACGATAAGGCTCTCAGCACAAACGTCACGCCTATGCAAGCTCCATTCGTTAGCAGGTTGGCCCGAGCATCGACAAAGCGGGGATCGTGCCATAAGGCGGAGCAGAATGAAGATCGAGACCATTCGACCAAGGCCATCCCAGCAGGCCGTAGACGGCAGTTTCCTCGCCCATCCCGGTGGTATGGACGTACTAGATCCTATCGCTCCATGCCGCATCGATGCAGCATTCCCCATTGTGCTATATCCGACGTTATCGTGGGTTTGGCCGCGACAAAGGGCTCGAAAATCGCCGACCCTTTTTGGTACCACGCAGATTTTGGTCTGTTGGGGGTTCGACTCGCTGGAACCATCTCCAGAACCAACGGACGACCCACAGCGATGTTTGGGAGGACACGCGAAAGGGTTGCCGTGCCGAGACAGACAAGTCGACGGTGCGTGCTAGCAATGTTTGACGACGGTACGTATCGGGACAGCCTACGGATGTTAAGTACTTTCATCAGCTCAGCTCTATGCAAGTTGCAGCCGCTGCCCCTAAAGGTCTGCGAGCATCAGCGGGCACTGTTTACAGCTCTGTAATTGAGCTGTTGTGACAGTGTCACACGACCAGGGGCGATTGAGCGCACAAGGCGGAAGGCCGTCGGGACAATCATGCCGCCCATGTCGTCGGAACCTTGACGACTGCATGTGTTGTCATCTCCTCAATGCAAGCTCGATAATATCGACATGCTCACGGGAATTAGGGTGTCTTCTTGTTGTCTTGGTGAGACTCGCTTACATGGCCAAGGTAGCCACAAGAGAGCTACGCGACCCAATACCTCGCTAATAAAACATCATCAATGTGGATGTAGGAAAAGCCGTTCAGCACGTGGATCTGCGTCTCGTCTGCTCGGACCTCAGAGGAGCGCTAGCATTTTTCTGCAGCTGGGTCTTCTCAATCAGGGTACCAACTGGGCCATCTCCGTCATGGCACGGGGAGAAAATTGTGAGGGAGAAAGTGATTACCGGCCCCAAATGATCGTACGTACATGTATCTGCCAGGGTCAGCAATGGACTGAGCGGGATGGGTCGGCCGCCCTGCGGCCCAGAAAGCGTGCGCTCAGCATTACTGCAATTGGGCATCCCTGACCAGCATGAGGCTGGTTGAAACGGTGGAGAAGTTGACCTTCACCACCAAGCGGCCGCCAAACGGCGGACGATCTGCACTCAGCATCCCTGCGCCGATCGTTCCTGGTGGCGTCTCGTCTCCAAGCCTTTACTTGTTAGGGCGCTCTGTCAAGACGTTTATGTACGCCAGCCGCTTTCAATATCAAACTGCCTACATACCGCAGTTGTGCACGAATTTCAGCCGGAGAAGCCAGCATCAACAGTATTCAAAGACGTGTGCAAGACGTGTCACAGCGTCCATCCGACGCACCAGCCAGGCTTGACGATGCATGCTCCTTGCCAGGGAAACGTCAAGGGCGTATGCGAATGATTGGCCACCCAAGTTCTACTCCCCCTGTCTACGTGTATACAGTAGGATGCTTGCGGAATTGCTTTTTCTGGTACCCGGATTCATCATCGATAGCTTGTCATCAGCGAGATATCCGCGCGGGAGCCGCGGTCTGCGCATGGGTGACAGGATCGGCCTGTTCACTCCATTTGCCTCCCATACTCAGGTACCGGTGCACTATGCCTTCGCAGAGGGGAAATGATAGAATTCTTGAACCATGGGTCGGAAGCCAGGGACACAAGACGAGATTGATGGGTTGTCGCAAGTGGCGCGCCCACAGCAGGAATCTCTAAATCCAGGGCGTCCGCACCTCAAATTCTGGGGGGTCATTTCTGCCCTGGAGGCGCTGAGCCAACAAGCATATCCCGGGTGCGTCAGTGTGATGTGTGGATGCGAGCGCATGCTTGTGCGGGTCCCCAACATGAGTAATGGTGGAGCAGCTGAAGTCGTTGCTTTTTCAACTGGGAGAATCACTGACTCTGAAGGGCGAGAGTGGGAATTGATTAGAACGTGACTGTTTTATGAGTTGAGCGACGTTTGCTTGGTTTCGACTAACTGTCCTTGGGGCATTAGAAGAATGCAGCTGGGCTTTCCAGGCTCAAGGCCGATGGCCTCATGAGCTTACTTACTTGACGAGGCTCCAGGATAGTGTGATTATTGACCAGGTACATGCATATGGTCCGTGGTAGCCTGGACAAGAACAAAGACTTGCAGTTCACCCGGCCGCCGAGTTAGGCTCTTCAAGGCCGTTGGCCCTTGTTGTTGTTTCCGGTCGCGCTTGTTGAACAGAGTTCCCACCGGTCCCGGTCCCGGTCAGATCAGATCACGGTCGCGTCTCCTTCGGCTAAAGAAATGGAATCTGGCTGAGCGTGTGGAACACGAGTCGAGAGGCTTGGTAGCGCCAGCCAGATCAGCATCTCCTCATAGCACGATGGGCTGCCGCTTCCCGGATCATCGGTGCGCGGCTATTGAATAAAGGTGCGGCTGTGCTGCGTCTAGCGTGACGAGAGAGGTCTGAAAGGTGCATGGCTTGGTGGCTGCCTGCAATAAGCTGACGCCTCGAGACGCGGCAAAATGCTTGAACTGGCCAAGAGATGGCACTAAGAAGGTGTCAAGTCGCCGATCAATGGGTCGCTGGTCCAACATTACAGAGGGTCTACCGCTTGTACCGACTGGTTATTGAGTATCAGTGCCCTTTGCATCCCGCATGGGTTGACATGACTCCCCCCGGTTCGCTCGCTTGCCCTAGTGATAGGCAGATCTCAACGTCTTTGCTGGGACGGAGGATGATCAACGATGAGACTGCCGCGTCTGGTGCCGTTGTTACTACCCTCCACTAAAGAACCCTTGCAGCAAATCTCATCAGGACAGTTCAACATGTGCATTGCGTTATAGTGCTCGCCAGGCTCTGTTTCGCCAGGTGTCCATAGAGGGCTTCATTTAAACGTTGGATAGTGAGTCTATATTCGACGCGAGGCCATTCCAGCCCATTCACCTTGAGCCTCGGCGATTATGTGTACGCCTAGAGCAGCCATGCAGCCTCCGGTTTTGCCGTAACCCCTTTGGACGAGAAGGTGCCTGATGCTATTCCCAGTTGTGCCCGGGATATCAGCCAACACATCTGCAACACCAAACCTGCAGCCATCACGGCCTCCTGGGCCTGTATGGGGTTTAACGGCTTCATCTAGCTACCTTGTCCATGCTGCATACATAATACAGGGAAACAGGATGCCGTTCCTCAAAACACCGTCACGCGCTTCCCCCCGCGAGACCGACACTTGACCAACAACACGAAGCTCAAATATCAGCCGATGCGTCACAGGCGTCGATTATCTGGTTCACTACATTTGACACCTAACAGTATCTAGGGCTTGAAAACAGCTAGACAAGGCATGGATCATCTCCCGCAGGAAATACACAACGAAATTGGAGCTTTGTTCGTTGACTTATCTGAGAGTTGGAGACCTGTGTCCCGATCCGATCTGGCCGCAAGGCGACATACCCTCGCAACCGTCTCCCGCCCATGGCAGGAGGCTATTGAGAGACAGACGTTCCGTCAGCTTCGACTGAGAAGCACCGACCTAGGTAGCTTTGAACAGATCGTAAGAGGGAGTCGCCGCCGTTACCTTGGTACCATCTTGTACACAATTGACCTCCCAGAATACGACATCGACGTTCGGAGCCGATTCGAGGGCGAGCTGGACCGGTGGGTCAACGATGAGGCCTTCACCAAGGCTTTTAGCGACCTATTCCAGATCCTTCAAGCATGGGACGAGGAGATAGCTGGAAAGGAACACCCATACTGCATCGAGCTCGAGATTGAGAATATCTACTCGCCCTCAGATGACAAGAACCTTCGTGCCGAAGCTCTAGTCCCGCGTCTTTCCCCTAGACTAGAGGCCGGCGGACCTGATGGCGAGGAAAGATCTCATTACCATGACCTTCAAGACCGCCATTTTCAGTATTCATATCTTCATCTACTTCGGCCTGCCGAGCTCCCCATGGTCACATCGCTCGTTTCGCTAACCACGCGTGCAACGAAGAGGCTGCTTAGCCCGAGGGCTGCTGTAGATATTATAGCGAAGCTACCAAACGTTCGCAAAGGCAACTGGTTCGTGAGCGATACTGAACGACGTTACCCAGCCTTGCGCAGTTGCCTGCGGCACGACTTTGCCCAGGTTATCCGCGATGTATTGCCCAATGCTACCGCTCTACAAGCTTTGGAGATCTGCCTGCATCAGGAGCTTCTTTGGAATCATGCCTGGAACCCAGCGGATTTGACGTCAACGAGCACAGGTTCTGATCCTGTTGGCAGCGCTATGCGCGAAGCTACTTGTGGCCTCAAATATCTGACGGACTTGGCTATCTCTGGTTGCCTTGACCATTCTCTACTCTGGCCCGGTCCAGGTTCACCACTCCCCCAGCCCTTTTGGCAGAATATGGAGCGTCTCGATATCCAGTTTGATATGACTACTCCTTCCGGAAGTTGGTACTTTAGAGCACGAACCCCAGCGGAACATATCGATGTTCCAGCATCTATAGGCCCAGATACCCCATTACCTCCTGGATACGGGCATAGCGAGGAAGAGGACGCGATGGCGGCACTGCAATACTCTGAATCAGAAAACCAGCGACGATCAGGCAATTCGATGTGTCTGTTCCGCTGGGTTCCGGACGAGGGAACGATCGTGCCCGTGATTGAAGCCTTTGGGCGAGCATGTGCTCAGATACCTTCATTAAGGATTTCCTCTCTCACGACGACGATCCAAGTGCCACTCCAGATCCATCAACTCCGCAGTGTGCCTGTGCGGTCCCCCTGGGGCGTCTCATACGCTGCTCCCGGCGCCGAGTTCTCACGAAAGTGGCAACTTGACCCTGCGTTCCGTGAAAACGTTCAGCAGCGGAGGATCATGTGGGATGTCAAGGACTGGCTACCGAGCAACCATCTCCGAGGTATCATTGGCAGTATCGGGCAATGTCGGTATGGAGACGAGCTGGTTGAGAAGCACGTCGACTTCTGGGCGGCGGTTATGAGGCCTCGAGAGCTGGCACGCTTCAGATGCTCATACTGGTGAGAGAGCCCTTTGTGAGCGAAGTAACGAGATTGAAATATCACATACTAGCATGGCTGTGGGTGTTAGAAGCCCGCATATGCTCCGCCGTGGGGTCCTTCTGGTAAGGTGATCATGGATGACACTCGTTTCCCCCTTGTTACTGATCCGGGTCATCATTTTTGTCCCTTGGTTTCCCTATGTCGCATGTACACAAGAGTTTTCATCTAGCTTTGCTTATATATTTAGATATATATAGACAAATACGCAGTTTGTTACTTCAACATCAAGGCTGTCGGTTCAAATTGAGCTGTTGGCATTGCATGCCTCGTTGGAACTTTAGCAACGTGTTCTTCAACCTCTCTTTGACATGAGTTGAACACTCTGCGAAATTTGGCCTGCACGTGAGAAGTAAAACGCTTCACTGTTGATATGAGAAGTAGACAGGCCATGGGAAAGTTGATCAGGGAAACGGTTCAATGCCAATCTCCAGGGTAGGCTCACTTCCATTACGTGATTGAGATAAACAAGTCCTTTGGGACAGTGGAATTACCACATTGCTTCCATAATGCCATGAGGCGAGTCACAATCGTGGTGTACATGCTAACATAGCGGAATCATATTATTGCCCACTTATGAACACAGTCTGTTGGCGATTTATGAGCGTTTCATCATCGCAGGCGAAGTACAGATACTTCCAACGAACCGAGAACCTCAGACTGACTCGAATATAAAGCACAAACTCCTTTTGTTACAGTCGGTCTGCCCAACCGTGGCGATATAACAACAAATGATATCATTACCCGGGACCATGACGCATGAAAAGAGCCTTCGTCATCCAAACATACAATCGTGAAACGCTTTGTTCAATATCCCAATCTTAATCGTACTTTTCTGTTACATGCTCATTTACAGCTTGGAAGCAGGGCTGGGGGGTCCAGCCTGGGTGATCTCATTATAGAGGAGGCTGTATGATAGTTAGTGACCTGGATTCAAATGGCACTTGGAAATTGTGGGGAAACTTACGTAGTAAGGAAATCAGCATAGTCTTCGCCAGTGACCTGCCCAGAGAAGTACTGCGCAGCGAGGTGGAACTTGTTGCCCTTGGGGCCAGAAGCAGCCAGCTGGTCGGCCGACTCTTTGAGGAGCTTCAGGGCGTAGGCCTTGTCGACACGCTTGCCCTCGGCAGTGGTGACACCGTGCTTGGCCCATTGCCAAAGCTGGCTTCGAGACACCTCGGCGGTAGCGGCGTCCTCCATGAGGAAGTTGATGGGGACACAGCCAACGCCGCGGACCCAGGCCTCCATGTAGCCAAGACCAATGTTGAGGTTCTTCTTGATACCCTCCTCGGTGATAGTACCGGGAACGTTCATGTTGAGAAGGTCGTTCTGGCCAATGGTGACGTCCTCCCTTCGCACGAAGAGCTGGTTGGGGGTAGGCATGTGCTTGTTGAAGATCTCTGTAGCAATGCTGGCAAGAGCAGGGTGGGCAACCCAGGTACCGTCATGGCCAGCACGGACTTCGCGAAGCTTATCAGCGCGGACACCCTCCATAGCCTTGTCGTTGGCAGCGGGGTCGTTCTTGATGGGGATCTGAGCTGCCATGCCACCCATAGCATGGACGCCACGCTTGTGGCAGGTCTGGATGAGGAGCTTGACGTATGCGTCCATGAAGGGCACAGTCATGGTGACAGCAGATCGATCGGGGAGGACAAAATTGGCGTTGTTTCGGAACTTCTTGATGACGCTGAAGATATAATCCCATCGGCCGCAGTTGAGGCCGGAGCTGTGGTCACGGAGCTCATAGATGATCTCGTCCATCTCAAAGGCAGCGAGGATGGTCTCGATCAGGACGGTACCTCGGATGGTGCCCCGGGGCATGCTGATATAGTCCTGGGCGAGGTTGAAGGCATCGTTCCAGAGACGAGCCTCGAGGTGGCTCTCCATCTTGGGAAGGTAGAAGTAAGGACCGAAGCCCTGACGCTGGGTCTCGAAAGCATTGTGGTAGAAGTAGAGACCAAAGTCGAAGAGAGAACCAGAGATGGGCTCGCCGTCCACGGTGACATGCTTTTCCTCAAGGTGCCAGCCACGAGGGCGGACAATGAGAGTGGGGAGCTTGCGATCAGTGCGAAGCTTGTATTCCTTGGAGCCCTGCTTGAAATCAACCTGACGGCGGTTGGCATCGTAGAGGTTGACTTGGCCATTGATCATGTTGTCCCATGTGGGGGCGCTGGAATCTGTAAAGCGGAAGACCCATGTTAGCCATCTGCGTGCCATTTGCATGTGATGTCATTTTCCCCAAGTCATGATGAGTTGCTGCTAAGGCGGAGATAGGTTACCGAGGATTGCAACCTCGGCACAAAGGAACATGGCCATGACGGCTGCTCAATTGCACCCCAGAAGATGACACAAATTACAGAAAGAAAAAAAGTAAACTCACCCTCAAAGTCGGCCATGTAAGTGTAGACATTGGCGTTCAAGGCATTGACCACCATCTTGCGGTCGGTGGGACCGGTGATCTCGACCCGACGGTCGACCAGGCCGGGGGCTGGGGGCGCACCCCTCCATGTGGCATTCTCCCGGATGTGCTTGGTCTCGGGGAGGAAGTCAGGCAGCACGCCCCGGTCAAGCTCGGCCTGGCGGACCGAGCGGCGCTCAAGAAGGTTCTTGCGTCGGTCGTTGAAGGAACGATGCAGGAGAGCGAGAAAGGCGAGAGCATCGGGAGTGAGGATCTTGCGGTGGACATCGTCGACCTTGCCGAGGACGGAAACCCCTTGGAGGATGGAATCGGTGGAAGCCATTGTGATTGTGGGGAGAAGAAGAATTTAGCGGGTGGGTTGGAGGAGACACAAATGTGATGAGGAAGAGAGGTGAAAGTCTTGTGTGTGTATGTATATACGAAGACTTTCACGTGTCGGCAACGAAGATATGACGTGCGCTCCGGCTTTGAAATGCCAATGAGAGCAGAAATCCCTGTCAGTGATCGGGCAAACTCTGTTGGGGTGAAATGAGACTGTCGTCGCGAGTCGAAGATCTAGGGTATACTGGAAGCTTTTGGCTGAGGATGAGAGCAGCCACGTTGGTGTTGGAAGATGATAAGATGTGGAGGAAAAGAAAAGGGCAATTGCGGCAACTGACGACCTTGGGATTGGGCTATTATATAGAAGTTTAGACCTGAAGCAGCTGGGTGCGCCGCACATCAAATTCCTAAAGGCGCAATGGGCTTCGGAATACGACCGAGAAGGTCGTCGGGCCTGGGGAAGTATAGCCAGGAAGATCAAATCCAGCACCAAGCAAACCCTGAAAACGGTTCCCCACGAGCGAGAGCACGGCCCGCAAGAGGTGGGGAACCTGCGACCCATGAGGCCAAGACCCTGGCACTGTATATGGCGAGGTAGATGCTCTATCCGGACAATGGCGTTGCTGTCTGTCGCTGTCTGACGGCGAAGCTCCTGTGCTTGGTGTACCTAGCTACCGCTCGCGGAGCATGTGAGTTCCCCTGCCATTGTCCCAAGACACATGAGAAGCAAAGCCAGATCCGTCAGTCGTGACTCTGATGGGGAGAGCGAGGGGCGTCTGGCAAAGAGCGGCTCACCAGCCTCCCTCGGTGTTCCATCTCCTTAACCTGGATTTCCTTGCTCACGGCCATCGTCCGTGACAGGCTCGGTAGCCATCGGCCTGGCTCGGGTGGATGGAGGACATGTCACAGATCGAGGCAAGAAAAGAGAGGGTCGGACGCTAAAAAGGTTCAAGGTGAGGGAGACAACCTACCTACCTAGAGAGCAGAAGGGTGCGGAGAGAGCATGTGCCTTGCGGGCACTTTCCATGTGGATTTTAGTGGACACGGAAGGTGCAGGCTTTGAGTGCCGCGCTGAGGTGCAGCTGCAGGCGCCATCAAGGGCGATTGGGGTTCTGCAGGCGCCGCTAACCTGATGGTGGTACCTCGGCAGCCAAGAACGGTACTTTTGGGAGCGGCTGTCCAAGCGGTGAACTAGCCCACATGCCATGTATCTGATCAACAACACTGATGTACCTTGGGGTAATACCTACCGCCTCTCCAACTTTGACAGAAGCTCTGCTCAAAGTCTAGGTAGCTGTGAAGCTGGCCAAAGCTCGAAGCTCGGACGACGACCGAGAGTCGGTGGCCATGATTCACTCTGCAGCGGCTTCTCGATTTCTGGTCCCAAAGCCTCGGCTCCAATTACGTAGGTAGTTACCTTTTGGGCCACCTGCCGTGCCTGGCATTGCCTCCTGTTTCCGCCTCTGCCCCCGGGGAGCTGCTTATCGACGGCTTCGGCCATCCACGCGCCCATGAGCGAGCCACTGCCGGGTTTCGGGCGTTTCCTCCGAGCCGTTTCAGACCTGCTTGCTTCTTCCGTCACGCCCTTATTGTTCCTCGAATACTACCCGAGACTGACGCTGACATCTATATCAAGTCACCGCTCATTCCTTTAGTAAATCACATAGACAGTGCCTCTCCGGTGAGCTTGAAGAGCTTGAAGAGCAGGTGAGGTGACCGTCGTCGCAGAGCAGGTCTTGGAGATTGATGTCCATTTGGAGATGCTCGCCCCGCCCAGGTGGAGAGATCTCGGTCAAGGTACGTGCCTCCGGCGCAAGGCCCCGAAATCTGGGGGACTTTGGCCCTCCGATCTGCCGACCGAGAAGCCGAGGCACGTTGGATCGCCACCTTGTTCGGACAAACCCTCCGAAGCTCGCTGACTTCCGCCCACTCGATATCGCCGTCTCGGATCCGACCTGGAGCGACTGCTTCACGCTTGGAACTCCCATCCCATCACTATCCGGCCTCCTGTCCGTGCCTTACCGCCCGTGCGTATCCGTCTAGGGAACTTGTCCGTGTTGAAAGGGACCTTGGTCCTTGGTGTAACGAGATTTGTAGAACCGACCCGACCACGGACTTATATGGCATTGCATGAATGAAATTGGTGTCGCAGCCAAAGCAAGGCCAAAGACCATTACTTGGCCTTCAATAGCTTGCCCTGCCTAATTCTGGATCGGACGCAAACTGTTTCTTTCATGGATACCTGGCTCTTAAAGTATTTACTCGCATATTACAGCTGATTCTGGTGCTGGTGCAAGTCGTTGGAGAGACCGACTCCTAAGGCTCCCATAATATACCAGCTGCCGTTTGGGGTCGCCATCAGAGCTCAAGGGGAGAATTCCGAATACCTATCTCGGCGGAAGATCTGATAGAGTTCGTCATGATTCTCTCAACACTTCAACAGTTGTTTGGACAGGAATTGAGCAAGAGGCGCTCTTGAAAAGACCCCCTTGATTAAGCATTCCTATTCTACTACGTCTCTGACCCAACCTCTCCGAGCTATACTCGTCTTTATACCTGGAGTTAAGCTGCGGACATGTCAGAGACAACCTTGGTTCTTGGGGAGCAATCTGAGCCGTGATTGGACGAAGCCTTCCTACACCCTCTTGACATCTTCAATTCCCTCATTGTCCTTGTGATCAACCCTCTCTCGCCATTATAGCTCACCCTATAGCTTCAAATACCAATCATCTTCCAGCTTCGAGACACTAAATCTCAGCTGGATAAAAATCCCACCAATGCAAGTGGGCATGCACGTAGCTGCTGGGTGGGCAACCCCTGGCCATGGCGTTCAGCCGCACTTGATTTTCACATTTTAAGATCGACTTCTCTAGTCTTGTGTTTGACGGCACCCTATACTTCTTTCGTTTGGCTGTTGATACTGTGTTTTATTTCTTGGCTCCCAAGAACCCACAACAACACCATGAGACCCTCAGCATGTCTGTGTCTGGCGTACACTGCCTCGTGTGCGGCGGCCATCAAGTTACCAGCCGCCATTGCGCTGGACGTTGTATTCCCTGGAAATGATACATACAAGAACTTGACTCAAATGCCCGTTGTGTTTGCACTGCACAACGCAGACGCAGCCCTTCGGTTTGGATACACTCTGGATTGGGAGATTTCTGAGAGGGCCCCTCGTATTCGTTCGACGGGCATGGTGGACGTGGGGTTGATCTACAAGTCCCGCAGCGACTCTGAAGCCCCCCAAAACGCCGTCAACAACATATGGTATCCTTCGGAGCTGACGCACAGCAACAGATGGACGCCTGGGGCGTATACGCTCAAGTGGAAGTGGACGATGACAACGTGCTCTGAGAAGGACCATACCGTCACCTACCACATCGGGGACGAGGTTGCCCGAGGCTCTGTCAACTTCACTCTGGCTGATGATGGATCGGACTTGGACCTTACCAAGGACTGCCCCGTTTATCAGACGCTCATCTTAGTGGGGCGGGAGTCGCAGGAGATTTGTGCGTCACTCGATGATACTGCCAAGGAGGAGAAGCCGGATTCCTGCAATGCCCGTATGTCCAAGGATATGGCGACCTGCATCATGGCCAACTTGACCGAAACAGACGATGAGGGCACATGCTCCAAGCTGGTCCGGACCGATAACGCTGGATCTATGGTCGTTGTTTCTCAGTTTGGACTGTGGACCTTGTTTGTGGTTGCTGGGCTTGTTCTTTTGAGCTGAGAAGGGAGTTTTGATTCAATCCTGGGGATGGATGCCGTCTTACACACGCAAGCATCTGGATGAGTTTTCAAGGAGCATATGAGATATTTCCCCAGATGATTTATGCAGGTATTATATAAGTTTCAGGGCCCAGTGAAGAAATGGACGTAATAGGTAAATTTGGAATCAACAAGTGGAGGTATTTGCTGATATCCTTTATCCATGGGCTCACTTCAAAGCCTCTGAGCCATACCTACCTAGGCAGTCTTAGTCGTATACTAACAGTAATTACCTAAGCCAGATGCCATAATTGGCATGCCTTTAGGACTGGCCCACTACTGCGAACGCGGAAGTTGTCTCTCTTAATCAACCACGCATCACCTTTGTCTCCTCTTCCATGGCTTGCGTACTGTATCTCATTGGTTCTCTGAACGTTTTGATTATTCTATGTTATCTCTGCGCATCTGTGGCCGTGCCCCGTTGAAATCGTCCCAAAGAAAGTTCATAACCGCAGCGTCGGTATTAATTGTTCGATCATTGATGAATAACTACCTGCTCAGTTCCCAAAGACAAACGGGAAATTGAGACTCGAGAGAAGCTAGCGAGTGAAAGAAATAAAAACGTCCTCTCTAATCAGGAGTCGAAGCCGGAATTGAGGCTGAAGGCACATTTCAAACCACCCCCCCTCCTCTCCTCTCCTTCTGCCCCCTTTCAAGCACTATTCGCCCGTCCAAGTTGATGTTGGAAAACATGCCCTTCCACCCAATCCTCAAAGTAGAACCCAACCCAACAAGAAAAGCAATGATCTCGTACATCCAACTCCTACAGCACCTTGTACATGATTCCCTAGTGAATACAATTATCCGACAAACCAACAACGCTGGCGTCAAGACACCAGCACTCCGAGCCCCTGCGTTCCAACCTTCCCCCGCGTAGCCAGTTGCTAGATGAGGCATCTAGAGCTTTGGTACGCCGCAATAACACTCTCACGAGTTGAGCGTCTTGATCATCATCTTCTGCTTGCTTCTATCTGCCACGAGCAAGCCTCGCGCCTGAAAGACCCACCCCATTATGTCTACCACTCGGTGGAAGCTGCTGGCCGCTCCTCGCTCTTGGGTGAATCGGATAATGCTGAGCGGCTGTTTCTTACCATGTTCAATCACCGTCATCATCTCGGCTGCAAAAGACACTTCCTTTAGGTCCAGAGCTACATTTATCACGTTAGTCCTGTGTGTCTCTGCTAGATTGTCCGTGGCACTTACAGTTCTTAGCCGCGACACGCGCGAAAACAATGTTTCGTTGCTTGTCCACCTGGATATTCCGAATGCCATGCTTCCGCCACTCCCGTAGGAGGATCGCAACCTCCTGTCGTGCTCGCTTTCTCGAGATGGTCATGCATAAATGGCTTGTTGCTGGCTTGACCCGAAACAGGCGTGCTAGCCAATTCTGCTTCACCTCAATATTGCGTATCGGCTCCGAGTCTGACTCGTGCCATTTGGGCTGCGACGCCTTTACCTGGTTATTTGTCTTGGTCGCAACAAGTACCTCCATAGATGGCCGTTCTTTGTCATCGGGTTCTTTCATCGAGGTTAGATCATTAACTAACCACTGGATTGGTACATTGAGGCATGACTTACTGGCAATCGACATGACCGAATCTCTTTGTTTGTTGCTCTTCCAGAATGTAAAGCTGAACGTCTTCTTCTTCGTAGGTGCTGCGGTTGAGGCTGAATCGCTTCGTTTGCCATCGCTAGTGGTCGAATACGAGTTGCAGTCTTGCCACTCAACCGACTCTCGGCAGGGTTCTGGCTCGACCTTGGAGGACCGCTTAAACCATGACGATTTCTTCTTCTTCATGGCTACCTGGGCGTCCTGCGAAGAGGGCGCCAGATTTGCTGTTACTGGGCCCTCACCTTCTGAAGGGCGTTGTGCCACGAGCTCTGGTTTGTGCCCTTGACTGGGTCGCATCGATTGCCCTTGCTCAATCTCAGGAGTCTTCTTCCTTACATTGAGTGGCTCTGGAATCTTGACAGGGCTCTGGTTACTTGGAGAATGCACGACGCGGATGCTGTTTTCGACTCTGCTCAGGTATTCGATGCCGCGATCCCTACTGCCTCCATTTTTGGTTGGTGTGTGTGGAGGCGCTGACACAATGCGAGCCTTGTCGTTGGGCGCACCCGTTTCATTGATTGAGGGCAAGGCGGTGGCCTTTTTGTGTTTTTGATTGTAAACTGGTGCTGAAACAACCCGCCGCTCTGCATGCCTGGTGAGAACAACAGGCTGGGCTACCTTGACTTGTTCGGCCCGCAGCTCCTCAAAATGCGAGTCCCCTGTTGTCGGGCGAGATCCGATGGGTGTTGGCGCCAACGAACTGCCGTCATACTCTTCCATAGGAGACGGTAAGGGTGGGAGAGGTCGGCTGCTGAAAGACTTGCTTGCTTCATCAACTTCGGTGATGGAATCACCAGGTGCTTCAATGGTAAAGGAAAAAGGCGTTGATTCATGCTGGGTGCGGTCTGGTTCGGTTAGTGAGCCGGCGATCGAGTCCTCCTCTATCAATGAACTCCTAAAAGCTTCATCACAGTCTTTTGCAATGTTGCTGCTGAAATGCCGCAGCTCTTCCTTGAAGATCTCCGAAGCATATCTCGAACTAAGAGTTGGTTGCAGAACCGACTCAGGATCGGATTGAGATTCGAATTGGGCCTCTGACTTGTGTGTTGGTTTGGGCAATATTCCACTTGGTAGGCTCGGAACCTCGGGAGTATGCGATCGAACCATCTCGAGCTGATAAGTTGAACCTTGTTCCGTGACGTATGGTGGTACAGAACCGCTCGTGGTTCTGTTGGTCGACGTGGATCGCTTCCGTACGTGTGTAAAGTCGACACCTCGCTTGTGTCGTAGGCTGCGTGCGTGAGGCGTCCCTTGTCGACTGCTGTGGAGAGACGACACTGAGCCCCGAGAAGACTGAAGACGCCCCGTTGTCGAATTCCGAACCGAACTCATACGACCACGACGCGCACCCGAGCCACTTCGAAGCCTTGCGGGCTGGCTCGCGTAAGAACCATTGGCCGTCTGAGAGTTGCGGCGTGTGCTTGCTTTTGACTGACTCGTCTGCGAACCGCGCGAATGCAGAACACGGCCCTCTTGAAGAGGCTCACAACTGGCTCTAGACTCTGGTTCGGCAGCATTAGAGATGACGGTGAACCGTGATATGGAACGACCGTGACCATTGCCGCGCGGCTGAGCAAATTCGCATGTCGATACACGCTTCTTCCAGACGCCGGGCTTCATATGGTGGTAGTCGCTCATGGAGTGAGTCAATTCAGGCTTGAAGTCTTCCAGTTGCTTCTCTCTATAGTTATACAACAACCAGTAGAAAGCTTTTTGATCGTTGGGCCTGGTAATGTTAGGCACCGAGCGTACGCTATAGACCACCAAACCAAGTACTTACTCATCACAGGTCAACTTCAGCTTCAAATCGTTCTCGCTGAACATGTGCCACATAGAGCGCAACTGGCGGAGCAGCTGAGAGTCCACATCCTTTGCGGGAACTGGGGTGTATTGAAACCCTTTCCGTGTGTCGGGTGGTTGTCCATTGAGGTCTTCGAGGTTATCACGATCGGCGTACTTTTGAATCAACGGGTGGCGCCAGATATCTTTTAGGGTAATGCGACGGTCAGGATTGACCTGCAGCATGCGCTTGATGAGGTCTTCTGCCTCGGGGCTCAAGAAGGACGGCATCTCATACTGTCCCTTCTTCGTTCTAGCCATCATTACGCGAATATCAGGATCGTCAAAGGGCAGGGTGGCAGAGAGCATGGCGTAGAGAATGACGCCCATGCTCCAAATGTCTGCCTTGTCTCCCCTGTACTGCCTGTTCTTCAGGAGCTCGGGCGCTGCGTAGTGAGGGCTACCACACGCTGTGGCAAGCTGATGGGTATCGGTTTGGTGGAGAGCAGCCATACCAAAATCGGCGATCTTGATTTGAAGGTCGTGAGTGATCAAAATGTTCTCCGGCTTAAGATCCCGATGACAGATATTGAACGAGTGGCAATACGAAATGGCGCTGATCATTTGGCGGAAGAAGTATACGGAAACTTCTTCGCTCAACCGACCTTTCGTATTAATGAATGTGAACAAGTCACCCTGGTCGATGAACTCAAGGATTAAATAGCTGGGAAAGTTAGCATCGATCAAGCAATGGCTTCATCATCACACCTACACCTCGGAACGATTTTCCCAAATGTCATACAATTTCATGATGTTTGGGTGCTCGATGAGTTTGAGGATAGCAACCTCTCGCTCAATAGCCATGGGAACACGCATTTCACCCTCGATCTGGTCGGGGAGGCTGTTGTCCCACTTGCTCAGGGCGGCCAAGCTGCTATCTTGCACAAGATAAGCCATTCGTCGGTTGACAATCTTGACGGCAGCGTAATGTTCGGTGACTTCATGACGGCAGAGTCGTACACGGGCAGAAGACCCTTTGCCAAGCGTCTTGCCCAATCGCCATGGGCCAATGCGTGTCTTGTAGTTCTTGCTACGGCCGCTGCCGGAGGAATCGTAGGACGCGGCAGAATGCCGTCGTCGGTCGTCCATTTCCTGAGGGGGCCTTAGAGCAGCTGGAGTGTGTGTAGCTGGGGCGGTTGGTTGTGCGTGTGCTGGAGGCGGACGGCCAGAAAAATAGGCTGCGGAATGCCCATGGTTTGCACGGGTAGCAGTGCCGTTGGCGTCTGGAGCATGCGATTGATCATATCGTGACTTGTAGCGGTGACTATCTTGGGCGGGATAGGCTGAGTTGATTCGATTCGAGGCCTCGGAGAGTGGTGAGCGAACGGTGGAAACCATCGTCTCGGCCATGGTGATCGCCGTGGCTGGGGTAGATCAGAACATAGTATTTGCAAACACTTGAGATGTCGAATGCTGATCAGGTGTAAAGAGGAACAACAAAAAAAGACACTCGTGGTCGTCAAAGTTGCGAGAACTAAGAGCGAACGTGGAAGAGGGTTGGATGCGAGTGTGTGAGTCAGGCAGGCAGACAGACAGACAGACAGACGAACGAGCGAATGAACACGATAAGACGACGAGAAGAGGAGGAGGAGCAGGAAGGGCGATAGAAGAGGCGGGAAACAAAGACGCTGGGTCAGCTGGAGTGGCCAGGGAACCCAGTATCCGCGCGGCCACGGGGGCAGAGGTAAAAGAGTGACGGCGAAAGGGAAACAAAGGTAACGAGCGTCGTGCTGGCGTGATGGGCCGGAGAGAGTGGTGGGCGTGGAATGCAATGTTGACCGTGGCGGATGTGTTTGGCGAGGCTGGGAGCAAAGGGAGGAGGCGATGGAATATGATACTGGCGCCTGGCATCCGGCTGGCATTTGACTTGCATCTGCCACCCGCCTGCGCCTGCACCCGCACCCGCGCCTGCACCTGCCAGCTACCGAC